>VUJU01000077.1:0-74212 GCA_009835225.1 Aphis craccivora
GTATAAGCTATACAACTGTAATTCAAATTTAATTTATTATTATTATTAATTTATTTTTTTAATTTTAATGGCTTAATAATTTTCAATGATTAAAGATTCGTAAACATTTAAATTTCATTACACAATTTTTACATGATACATATTATGTGTATCAATATCTTCATAAAGCTAGTTACAATATCAATAAATTGAATGTTTTCTAAATAATACGTGAGAATTTTCATACTATAAATACTGCAAAATATTATATTCATTATAACTTATAACAGTTTATGATCCGTGAAGTTTTTCAAACTCCAATTTAGATTAAAATAACGGAGCGAAAGGAATATATAAATACTTAAGTAAAATATTTGAATTGATATTTGAGAACTTTTGCTTGGTTAAAGTTTTCTATGAAAAATAATATTCATATATTAATAAAAATAAAAATAAAACCAGATTGAATATTTGATAATTATAAATTCACGTATTTTAAGGGTTCTTCTGCATTTATTCGAATTAAAGATATTAAAGACAATTGAATATTTTAAAATAGTATACTTTTTTCATAAATATAACAAACAAATACTTGAGACTATTTTAAATATAACGTCCCACACCCACTTCTAAAAAATACTAATTGTAAATTATAATACTAAAAAAATTAATTTCGACAATTAAAATATTGGTTACAAGATTAAAAGAATAATGTGAAAAATATAAATTATACAAAATACAATATTATTTAAATCATATTTTTAACTAAGAATCCAAACCTATCGTAATCTAAATTAAATAATTAAAATATAAATTTTATGCATTTATGTAACTGTCAGGTACTTATATTATATAATTGTATACGAGACCAGATATAGTTTAGACAATTAAAATACAAGTTTGAAGCTAAGTTCTCAGTATCTGTATGAAATAATTGTCAATAAAATAGAAGTTTATACAGGTATGAATACATACCTAAGTAATATTATCGGTACTTTATAATATAAAACAAAAATGTCATACGTTCTGTAGTATAAATTATAAAAAACAATATACAACCATAAGTTATTTTAATTTCTAACTGAATCATGAAATCTATATTGATTCATTAATGTGTGTTTTTTGAATAGATAATATTTTATTGAAGCAGTTAAAATTTATCAAATCATTTCATACATTACTTAAATAGATTTGAAATTTGTAGGTAGGTACTTGTCTTAAAAAACTGAAAAATGTAGGTAAACATAAAAAAAAAAAAAAATACAGTGGTTAAAGTAAGATTGTGACGTTTTGTTCGATGGAGGAAGTATTTTAAAACATTTAATTAACATTACATTTAGTATCTAAAATCAAATATATTTAAGTATGTTGACAATTAAAATTAAAACTTGAACAAAATACGGTGGTCGATTGTTATTTACTTGTCTTCATTTCTTCAGTCAGCACAAAGCAAGCAATGATAAATTGTTGCATTTCAACACAAACACTGAGCAGTTATAACGACGAACTTGCTAAAATATCTTCAAAATATTTCTACAGTTGACGGTTATTATTCCTTATGATTTGAGAAGTGATCTGAAATTCGAAAAATAAGATCTTTAAAATCACACGACCACTGTCTGTATTAAATGTGTGTTATAAATTTTTCCTTTCAAACAATTACTCTATAAGAATTAGTGTTCACGGAAAATTAATGTAAAAATAATAAACTATCAATGTAAATTGACTTGTTGTAAGACATAAGTTTCTATATTAACCATTCAGTTTTGTTTACAGAAATTTAGGATATTACTCAACACAATTGTGTTATTTTAAAGTTTAGATATATACAATTTAATGGACCAACTCATTTGCGTAGTGTAACAAAGCCGAGGTAAAAAATCGATAGTAATTATTTAAAGCACATGAATTGTGTTTTAAAACTGGAGTCGTAATTAAATATAACTATTGACTATTCGAATTAAAAAATTTAATAAACGTACAAATTCTTCAAAGGCAACATGCTTGTTTTAATCTATTGTATTTTTTACATCCGTTAAAATAATGTGTGACTCAGAATTAGTTTTTCGTTTTACTTACTATTAATCCACAGTGTACTTAACTGTTAACTTGTGCAGGTGATATTATTTCATTACAACACCACCAAGGTTTTAATTTATTTAAATAATAATGATTTTTTGACCATTTCTTTACACTCACCACTATTACAATATTACAAAAAGTTTTCTGCCAAAATAATTGGTTTATTTAATAATATATTTATTTATTATTTATATTATTAACAAATTAACAAAAATCATAGTTTATATTTATGGTATTGAAATAAATATTTAAATACATTTACAAGAAACACATAAAAAGTTCACCACTAACAATTATATAAAAATATAAGTTGATACAAATCGATGATAATAAACATCGAATAAACTGTATAAAATAACAAATTGTATAAAATTGTATTATAACTGAATAAAACCAATATTAAGAACAAAAAAAAAAAAAAAAAAAAATACTAAACCAAATACCAAAAATCTTGGATCACAAATCGAAGTAACGGATAAAATAGGTATAATGTATATACCTATGTATATTTACTAGATGTATTATAATATATATATTGTTTAAAAACACACGGGTTTATATTATTTGATCTAGATACCAAGAACATGTATTATAATTAAAAATTAACAAGTTTATTCTACCTATTAAAGTTCCAAAAAAGAAAAAAAATCTATTAATTAAAGTGAATTACAATTGTTATTTAAATTGGTACAAATAAAAAAAATTAAAAATTAAAATCACGGTCTTGACTATATTATATACGTCATAACCAATTTTCAAAAAAAAAAAAAAAAATCACACACATACCTACAAACATAGAAACCAGAAAATAGATTTAAAATTTATTCAAATTATAATATATTATCATTATATTTTTTCGATAAATGTATGTAAAAATATCTTGAGAGGAACCTTGTGAACAATGTTCAAGATTTTTTTACACACGCTAACAACATTTCTACTTTATTATTTACAAAATATATCTATAAATTGCTTAAATAAAATATTTTGAACATATATTACGACTAAACATCTTAATATCAATATTAGTTGAAAAACTTCTAGTTTCTATGATTATTTATAATTTGATACAGAATATCTTATCCGTGTTAACGTCAAATTTGTACGATAGGTAATTAGAGCACTCAATTAACCATATATATATATATAAAAACATACATTAATAGATTAATATTTCATATAAAAATCGATATATTTCGTGTAAATATATAAATACTAGTATGTTAAAACTACAAAAAATATTATTTTTAATTTCATAATTTTTTTTTTTCAAAATTGTAGTCCAAACGTCTTTAAGTAGAAATTGTAATAAAAAAAAAAAGCTCTAAATTGCGTAAGTGCCAACATTATCAAATTAAATTGAACATGTGTAAAAATGTATGATGAAATTCCATATAGTATCTATAAGAAAATTTGTATTTTTTGATCTAGTGTTACGTAATATTATCACTGATTACTAATTTTGAATAGTTGTATTAATACTTTTAAAACACTCTAAAGTACCAAATACATTCAATTTTCTACCAGAAAGTTTCACCCTTAAGTCTATAGTTAAAGCATTTAAAATATTTTTACTAAAAAATAATGTGAAAATTTAAATTTTAAAAAAAAAAACACATTATTGTAATACCATTCATAACTCCCATCGGAATCAAAAAAGAGACCAAATTTACCTAAGAAAATAAACATAATTACATTAATTTCGTCCCAATTATTATTTCACGACTAGATTATGTTCGATTTAACTGGATATTTAAGTAATATCTATTAGATTTAATATAAAAATATATATTATATAAATTATGTATACTTAATTGAAGTTTTATATAGATAAATAAATTGTATTAATATGGCCTATTGTAGGCTATATACAACATATAAATTATGCATGCTATTGTAGTGTATGAGAAGACTTTAATGCATTAATTAGTATTAATAATTAATATGTGTCTAATTAAAATACGTATGATTAATTGATTTTTTCCAATTTAAATAACTAATAAGATATGAAAAACATTTTAACGAAATATTTTAATTTGAGTCATTTAATACTACTTGAATGATTTTTTTTGCAAGGAAATTTTGCAATAACCATTCATTAAATGTTTATAAGCATAAAAAAAACTATAGACAGAACAATAACACTGAGTTTTAGTACTCATCTCGCTTCGCTTAGCCTCAAGAAAGACGGTGATGTATTATTGTAAAATAATTTAAAAGCAATGGTGAATAATAATTAATCATTACATCTGAAAACAATTCTGAGTGGTTCTCAATTTACTAAGACAGGAAATATAAAATATGTTATAGAAGTAAATTTAATAAAGGGCTAGTATATAAGTCTATGTTTTAAAAAAATTTCCAATTGTTTGAAAAATGTATAAATAAAAGGTTTTAAGTAGTTAATTTTAAAATAAACACATACATACTAATTTTAAACAAAATTAAAATAGAAATAACTATTATCTCTGGTATTTTTGTAAACTTTAATATTTAACACTCATCCTTACCTTAAAATTGTATAAATGTTGAACATTTTAATTTATAACTATCAAATTAATCAAAATTTATCCAGCTTTTTAAACTATTTTATTGTTTCCAAAATGTTCTTAAAAATTAATACAGACTAGTTTGTAACCTATAATTATTTTAAATGTAATATTGTCAATAATTTATTTTACTTTAACTTATCCTAATTAATTAACAACTAAATATGTTAGTTGTTACATAAAACAAAACATATAGCAGCATAGTTTAAAAAAAAAAACTCCTAAATACTAAGACGAGTTGTTTTTATTGTGTTTTTCTTTATCCTCTTTTTAAGGTACTAAATTTATCTATGTAGTACGTGGGTGTAATCGTTTTCCAACAAAAATATCTACTCCGACATAAATTCTTGATATTATCTTTGACGAAAAAAAACTTCAAAATTGTTAACAAGGGTAACCTCATTTTTAATATTTACAACTAACTCAAATAAAAACAACCGACTTAATGTTATATAACGGACTTGACTTGTCTAAAATACAATGAAATATTTGTTTTAACGTCTTTTATTTTTGTAATCTAAATCGATTGTTTTCATTCAGCAATAATAACTGTACATTTTTATACATATTTTTTTTTCTTAATAATATTTTATATTATCTTAGTTATATTTTATATTGTTTATAATATAAATTGATACTGCACTTTGAATAAATTTATTTTTGCTAAACAAATACAATACAATAATAATATTATATACCTAGTATAACATCGTATTTTTTCATAATGAAATGACAAACGAAGGGTATTAGCAATATTCATCAAATGTCTAGTTTTCAAATTTCCGAGCTTGAAAATAACAATAATAACACTATGGTAGACAAACATAAACTTTATAATATTATAATACAATTTTTATGGTTATAACGTAACCAGACATAATGCAAATATATTTCAAGGCTAAGAGTATTTTTGTTCATCATATACGATCGTTCATATATGGCTTAAGAGGAATAGGAAATCGAATTGTAAGCGTAATCCATTAATATCCGTAGCATTTGAGAGTTGTCAGCTAAATGGAGTTCAAATAAATTGCATCTAATGGAGATAATGGAGATGATTCAAATGTAATAAAAATTCACGAAAACCCACTTGTAAGAAATAAATTGAATGAACCACTAAAACGCAGTATGAATAATATTTTTTTCTTTTCTATCTAACACTGTTTACATCCCTACAACATATGCTTTGTTGTCTACACAAATTGATATCAATATAGACATGACACCTTTTAAAAATCGTATTAAACACCTTAAACGTGGTGGAAAATAAGTACAAATTACGCTTCGATCATTAAACCAGCAATTTAGATTGTTGTTGCAAATTATACGATCCTAGGTATCGTTCAACTTCAACAGACACAATTCGATGGTCCAATAAATATCCTTACTTCTTTCCGTTTCTGTAAGTTTCCAAGAGTTATCTAATTAATGGGTATAATTACAGGTTTTATGTGAAATTCACTCAACTATTTCAAATTTCCTTTTATCTTTGTCCTGTACAGTTTAGTTTATTGTTCTAAAGACTGAACAAACATAACACATCCGTCAATGTACGTTATGTAAATTTATTTGAACACCATGTACCCACATACTGACATTTTCACCAGACATTTATAAAACTACAAATGAAAATGTAAATGGTAATAATAAAATATATCAGGCGTACTGCGTTGTAAACACGTCTTAAAAAAATTCAGAATTATAATAAGAATTCGATCTAAACATATCGTATAATCAATGAAAATGTATATTTATGATAACTTACATACGTACACAATGTATATATAGCAATTTTATGTAAGACGGAGTATCATTATATCGTTTAAGTTAACAGTTTATGTAACTATTCAAGTAATATTTGAAGTTTCTAAGATAATAACTTAAGTGATCTACTTATGTTATCAATAATAAAGCTTATATGACTGCAGCCATTTTTAATTGTATTTTGTTTTACAATTTTTAGACAAACACAACTGTATCACAGTGTTTCATAAAATGAGTCACATATTTTTATGACAATGTAATTTTGGAGAAATCGTACATTAAAAATTGATTTTTATTTATTTATTTTTTTAATACACAACAAAACAGTTTATTTATCCTTTAATAGTTCTGGATTCTGAGAGCAGCAATAACTGTTTTGGTTTTACAATAATTTGTTGTTTTTTAATATTCTGTGTGTTAAAGGCTTTTGAGCAGAAAAATTATTCATTTATCAATTTTGTGAGTAAATTCTGTAAGAAAATTACATCTGGTTGATATTTCTAAGGGTCAAAAAAAGAAAATTTTAAGAAGCTGTCTATTTTTGAATAATTAAAAAAAAAAACAGTGTTAAAACGGGAATACTTATTTACGCTATTGTCACTGATAGAACACAATTTATGTTTTGTTATCTTTATTAAAAATTATAATACGTGTGTCATGGAACAAAGTACATTCGATTTAACAAGAATTTCTCGTCGAAATACAATATTAGAAAACATGTAATTACTTATAATCGTCTAACGAGAAGACATCGAGTGACCCGATTACTTGAGCACAGATATTGTGTGACTTATTTGTTGAAGGCGTTTGAAACGCGTGATATTATTATACGTATAAAAGCCAGACATAACGAAACAGCTCACGTGCATGACTTTAATTGGTGGTATAGTTTTATCAAGTATATAAAACGCTACCGACAGGGTCGTGGATCGTTCGTATAAATATTTTATATACACATATTGTTGCAACCTAATATTTTATTCAGGTGCAGAGTTATTATTAAATGTAAAACATAACTATTGATAAGAACCACAGAGACGCAATGACATTTGTGGTATAATGTGTCAGTAATATACGACGACACCTTCGATTCTTGAAATAATATGAACTTGAATTATTATTACTTCGGACGTCACACGTCAAATATGCGATTTTTTTTTCATCATAATATTCATATTTCATATTTTGATGTTTATCGACGCGTATTGTTTTAAACGTGCTCTTAAAGTATCATAAATAATTAGTGGCATAGTTATTTTAAATTATTATATAAAACTCAAGAATTCCACTTATCCGCCCAAAACCTGACAAAGGCATTTATTACTGTCGTATTTTTAGCTACTCGTTGTAATAAATACTAAAAATACTAGTTATTAATAAATTATTGTTTACCCACTCACCACCATTTAAAAAACTTACAAGCAGCTGATTCACGATTATTCTCTTCGTCTCTTCATTAATGTAACTCATAATAAGTTTAGTTGTTGGATTATCCAGTTAAGTAATTTAATTAAAAATATTAATCTGCATATCTTATCTAGATAAAAATAATTTTAAATGTCCTTATATCTCCCCGGATTTTTTGATCTCTCTAAACATCAATAATTGGTAATCGTACTTGCAGAGAGTGTATAAATCGAATATTTTATATAATATTATTAGTATTATAGCTAATTTTAAAAATGCAAGTATTAAATTATTTAAAACTATCTAATAGTTATCTAGATAAAAATTATTTCAATGAATTTTTTTTTTTTTTTATCTAGATTATTGTTGAGTCATCTTTGCAAAATACTGTTCATAAGTTATAAGCAAAACATTCGTGACTGTCACGCAATCACGAAAGGATAATATTCGTTTGGAAAAATCCTCGGTCGAAAATGTGTCGAATGTGCCGTCAAAAAAACCCCATTTTCAGGATCCATCATTAGTTTTAACAGACGCTGTTTCAGTATAATGCGCGTGTTTGTGATGTACGCGCATTCTTTAAATGACATAACATCGTACCATACACAATATGTGTTGTGCATACTGATATACAGAAATAGTATGCAGTGTGAATACGGTCGATTACGCGATTATAATCACCGTTTTGTTGTGCTCAAATATGTGTTCGTTTAAATTCTTATAACATTTGAAATATCTAAGCACAATAAATTAAAGTCTATATTTTCAAATTATTATAATTTGAATGCCATTCTTTAATTAACGAGTGTCCCGTGGCGATGAAAACTTTTGTTTAGAAAATCGGAATGCGCCCTTTACACGATTTTTACTGTAAACCGTGTCATTATCGAGCCGACGATTTTTCCGAAAACGTCATTTTGCTCATTTCGCTGCATAATATAATTATGCACGATACGGATTAGAGTGAGCGTTCTCGCCTTCTCGGCGGTGAATCGTCATCCCGTATACAGTCACACGGGGGTACACAGAATGACGTTGCTCGTTGCCCGTGTGTGACCGAATACGTCTGCGCGTATCTCGATTGTCAGAGGGGCTGCCAGTCGTTTGACGCGGAATCGTCCGGGTCGGGGTGGAGTTATGATTATGACAACGATCGCATGCACTCGCCATTCTCCGTGATTAAAACCGTTTCTATGTAGCGACGAAACGGTCCGAAAACACGGAACGACGTTACGATTTGCGTCATAATATAATCGCGTGTGTACGTAAAACCCGTAGCGTGGTTGCAGCAGCTATACCGTCCCGAAGTATTTACGACGCGACCGCGACCTGGTGTTTGGGGGAGGTGGAGAATTTCAATTTCTGCAATATTATTATATTTTATGCAGTAGGTATAGTGGGAACAATCAGATTTAATTATTCTTATCGATCCAGTTCAGTTTTTCTGCGGGAATGTAAAGCGGTTATTATCTTGACGTAACCTGTATCGCTGTAGATTAATGTCTCGTGAAAAAAAAAACTATTTTACGAAACGTAGGTAACGAATTAATATCATCAGCAATTTTAATTGTATAATTATTAATAATATGAACTCCGGGTTAAAATATGCAAAATTATTAATCATCTCTATTTGCATGAAATAAAATATTTAGTCATTCTAACTAATTAGGATTTAAAATAATAGGCTTGCACTAGACCTTTTGAAACCTAATATTTTCGTCTCTGCACATAATATGATAATATTATAACTATCAACCATTATAGTATAAACGATATAATATTAAATATGTTAATGCCAATTGTTCAAAAAACCTTTGTAATACATTTGTTTTGATCCTATTAATTAAAATCTTATAATGCCTTTAGAAAATAAATATTATTATAACATGCATCGTTTTATATACGCATGATACCATATACTATTTTATTAAACGACGAATGTTTTAGTTTTAACCATAAACAATTTTAAGTTTTACAAAAATGTTGGAAAGTCGGGGGCGTACCTATATTTCTTTTGTCCTTATTTTCGGTACTCAATTGTCCTCGTGACTTTTGATTCAAATAAATAGAAAAAAGTCAACCTTTTACACAAAAACCTCGCTTCATTACTCTCATGGTGGACAAAAGCCAGTACTCAAAATATATGACTTCTGCAAGGGATAAAATCAAAAATGGTTTGTTTGTAACCACAATAGAACATTGTAACTTGTGGTTAAATGTACGCGTAATTTGAACTTATTATTTTCATTACACAGCAGTTTTATTGTATAAGTATACTAAACTATTGAATATTTTGACAATTTATAATATTCATGACTTGCCAAAAACTATACTATTTTCCAGTTGGTAATTTTAAAAGTAAAATTTATATATACATATACATATAGCTAGTAAAAGCAAAAAAAAAAATAAGTAATGGAAACTTTGTGGAATACAAATACATTATTTGTAAAATGTAGGTAATACACTAATATTATATTTTATTTGTATTTGAATAAATATGCGCTGAGCTTTTAATTTTCAATTTTTAAACAATATCATAAATGTTAAAAGTTGACTTAATTTGACACTTATGCTACCACCAATAACCGCAAGATCAGTTTTTAAAAATAAAATTAAGTTATTATCAAAGTATATGGCTGATACTCCAGGAACTTCATCCAATATTTAAATTTTGTTTTTTTCTAGCTTCTACAGGCCATTAAGGCTTTTCGCTGCATGTGTCTGGACCCTTCCAACGGTCTCTGTTGTCTGCATCTTGAATTATTGCCATTTCATCTACTTGAATTAAATCTTTCTTTACCCTATAGTATTCCTCTGGGTTATGTTTTATTTAGTTTAGATACCAAATAGATTTCTATTGTCGTAATATTATAATATTTTTATATGTATTTATTTATTTACTAGTTGAAATATTGTGATATTTTTATATTTAGGAATATTTTGTGTACTACTATTTTATTACCAACATAAAGAAAACCTAAGTAATAATAATATTATAGAAAAAAAAAAATTATACAATCATGTGATTTATAGTTATGAATAAACATATTTATCATTTTATATTTAAGCTTTTTTTTTCTAATAATTTTGATTTTATTTTTTAAACCGATTTACCCATTAACCATAACACACTTCAAACAAATTTATCTAATATATAATATATAATATACGATTTATAATTATGATATACTCTGTATGCAGGATAACTATTTTATCAAACTACGCTCATTATTTAAAAATGTATTAAAGTTTTATAAAATATTTATTAAATACTTTAATATTTTACTTTTTTTAAATGACAACATACTATATTTTGAATTCCAATATCCAATAGAACATTTTTCGCAGTATTTGATACATACAAATAGAAATTCAGACATGCAGTTTATGAATTATAAGTATTTCAAACTTTAAAGTTTTGATAAGCGGAGTAGTAAACCAACGTTTCGTTTGGTATCCTCGTACCTCACCTATCCGCCCACTTAAACATTAAATTCTTATAAAGTTATAACTCATAAATTACTCATCCAAATTTCTATTTTTATGTAACAAAATTCTTCGAAAAGTATTTTGCTTCAGAGTGTGAAATTCAAAATATATGTTGTCATTCAAAATGATATATAAAAGCTTAACAAATATAATAGGTAGGTAGTGAAAATATTTTTTTTAAAAAATAATTTATTTGACTAGAAATTATTTAAAACAAAAATAAACGTTAATTTATTTTAAATAATGATTGTTGTTTGATAAACTCTAGTCAGTAGATCAAAGTAACTTAATCGCAGTTTTAAAATTTCTATTTTTCGATTGCAAAAAACAACACTATAAAAAAACAATATATTACAAAAGAATTTCCCAGAAAATCACGATATACCACTACATATTGGTAATAATATAATATCAATAGACACTCAAATACAGCTTTCAACATCCAATATTTTTACTTTCAATAAAAATACCAGGTACACATCGAAAATTCCATATCCAATACATCACTTGTAGATTTACCGATCATGTGAACGTTTTCCTCATCAACCATTAATACTCTATAAAAAGCTCATTTAACTACTCGTATAATGTTACTTATGGTTTATTTTTATAATAATCATAATATTTTAATAATCATGATTCAATTACCAATGTGAAAAATCGAATTTATTTTGTTTTATAACTTGTTAGTTAACCAAAATGCATTAATTTATTACAAAAATAAAATTGTAAAATATTATATTATCATTATTAGGATATTTAATAAACATTATAAGAGACGAAAAATGATCTAAATTGAACATGCAGATGATCCACAACACAAATTCATTTTACTCGCATCATAAATGTATGAAAATCGTAACAAAGACTTATACAATTAAATCATGTTGTAGATTTTTAATAGAAAAATATATTATATTAAATTGAAGTTTAATATAATATCTGAGAATATTTCTGTGATGCAATTAAAAAACAAATTTAATTTCAAAGTTTTGAAACCGGAAGAAATATTTTACAGAAGATAATTAAACAAGTGTATTAATAATAAATGAATGTCATTGAAAACTTAATACGACGTAATTAAAAAGTAAATTGAATTCTTGAGTAATTTAGTTGAGAAAATAAAATGCTAAAAAAATAAAATGTATAAAATACTTAACAAAGTCACACATGAAAATTGTATATTAACAAAATGCATATCGTGTTTTAACTTAAACAATAGTGACTAGTAGTTATTTATTATTAATGGTTTTACAAAAAATAACCATGATTAACTTAAAAAAAAAACTTTGATTTCTAATACTTCGAATAATAGAATACAATAATAAATAATGTGATAATCAATACTATGAACACTAACATAATATTAGGCATATTATTATTATTTTTATATTATAGGCTTATCAATATCAAAAAAAAAAAAAAATTTAATATTTACACATTTAAATAATATAATGCTTACAATATAATTAAAAATTAAAAATAAAATGTATCCAAAAAAATAATATAAACATAATAACTTCGGTTTATATTTTTTATTCACTGGATACAATTTAGTTTTGATAATCATGATGTGTACATATTCCAAAAGACTGATGAATATTTAATACTGCTATTTATATAAAAAACTTTAATCAGCCATGAAATTGTGTGTCAAGTTTTTGTATCTTTAAACAACTATTATCTAAACGTATGTTGTTTTTTCTCTTAAATAAGTCTCTTAAAAACTAGACTGGGATGACAAAGTGGATGAAAAATTAGACAAGGTGTATTCTAATCATTAATAATTGTGTGTTTAAAATATAAATAACTAATTTTATGTTTATTTAATCGTCATAAATCGTTTAAAAATGAACAGCATTAGTGAAAACTAGCATTTATTAATATTATTATTAATAATGTAGTTATGAAAATTATCATGTCACAAATAGTTATAATAATAAAAACTCCAGTCATAATACTTAGTGTAATGAGTAGTGTGTTAAATAGTTCAATTAATTTAAGAATATTGATAATAATTTAATTTAATTTTATAATTATTGAATGATTTGATTTGGACTAGGTACTGAACTTATAAAAAAAATTAACAAACAATGTACATTATACATAAGTATGATATCGTTAAAAATTATTATAAATTTTGTGTATTAAAAATTATGAACGATTTCAATATTTATCAAATTTATCATACTTAGTTGTTATTTGTTTCAATTTTGTAAATCAAAAATGTTTATTTAATTATAATTTATATCAACTATTCAAGCAGTAAAATAAAAATAAATATTCAATAACAAAAAAAATGTAAAACCATGATGAAAATTGTATAAATAATACTTTAAAGATATATATATATATAATATTTTATAAGAACCGTTAATTTGAACATAATAATTTATTATAATTTTTAATTTAAATAATACAATATACCGCTATTGTGTGCTAAGATATCCATACTTTTATGTCTTAGAATTTTGTCCAACAGTTAATTGTAACTGATTTTAGTAAAAGTTCAAAGGAAAAATATAAAAATTTAGAAATAGTCGCTTAACAATCTTAGATTATATTCATATATCTTTAATGAGTATTTACATAAAAGATATGAATAGTGTTTCCTAAAATATAGCAATATACATACCTAGTTTATATAATATATCTATTGAAACAAGTTGCATTAATGGATAAATATTCAATTTTAAATTTTGAATAATTAATAATACACTATAGAAACCAAACTAATTTAAATGTAAATTATAATACAATCTGATTTAGTGCAATAATATATGAATCAGAACTAGCGAAAATAATACTTAAAACAAATTTTGTGATAAATTATAAACCAGCTAAAAAAAGTTTTGTTGAACATTAATCAAATAAAATCAATTAAAGAATAGAAATTACAATCAGTTCATAATAAAGCAAATCTCTTAGATTTTCATATAGTATCTACCTACCTACAATAATTCATCAACATTTCCTGAACAAATCAATAAATAATTCAAGAAAACGTTTTTTTATTGTTTAGATAAAATTAAGAATTGTTGCTAAGTTATACTTCATAAGATTTCAATATTCTATACGATTATAAAATTATATTTTTTAAAACAAAATTTTGTTTAGTATACAAATAGTTAATAAATATTAATAAATATTCCAAATAATACAGTCTAGAATTCTATATAAAAATAACAAAATAAGTTTTTTATTTATTTTTTAGTCCTTACGTTTTCTGATTGAGTTATTTTCGATTTTTCATATCCTCTATAGTTTGTATAACACGCTATACCTACCAAATTAGTTATACTCAAATGAGTAATATAACAGAGGTAATTTAATAAATTGATTTTAAAATCATTATATTTATATAAATTATTTTTATATACGTTACTGTATATATTTCATGTACTAACCACTAAATGTATATCTACAGACAATTGATTTTTTAAGTATAAAGATGTTATATGTCAAAAACGATGGATTATAGTATACCTACACTTAAGTTTCTAAGGACAGAAAGAGGCTATTTAATTTAATTTTAATTTTTATTCTTATTTTTATTAACACTGTTTGAAGCAATAAAAAATCTCAAAGCGATAAGTTAACAGTTTTAAAGAATACAGATTTATCTTAGTTAGTTGGTAATTATTAAATAAGTATAGTTAATGTTTTCAACAACTCAATATTTTATTGAAAATAATTTCGAAATATTATCAATAAAAATATAATATAAACGTAATTGATGAATCATTATGCTATTTCGTTTTTTTAGGCTTCAGAACGTCTAAATTACTTTAGAATTAACTGACCTCATATTATCAGAGTAGTTCATAAATAAATATTGAATGTTGTAAAAATAAAAAATAAAACAACTATTAAACCATAATAATACTGTTGGATTTCTGTTTACTCTATCAAAGTATAATACATAATAGTCATAAGGATAAAAACTTACATAATATATTATAGATAATAAAATTACAGTGTTAGAAGATTTCACAATAATAATAATACATTATTAATATAATATTTTGACTAAAATATGTATGGAACATCGTGCATTTATATATTGTATTGGTAATCGCTGTAAACTATAATAAAAAGAATATGAATAATTTATGTTTTCTTCTACTAATGTGGTAAGATCGTTTGTATTTAAATTAACTTTTGTAAAGCTTAAATAACATAATTATTATTTAATTATCTAACATAATATATATATATTTAACTTTGACAGAACTACTGATAAAATATTATTTTGCATCAAAAGTATTTTATGGACTATGGTTTTTATTATTGTGTACTTTTGAATCTAAAATATATTCAATAAAATGATTCGCAAAAAAACGATGAACGGAAAGAGCAACACAACGGTTTAAAAATTAGTCTAAAATATTCTTATTAATCGATCGATACATAATTTTCTATTTAGCGAACCTTGTATAGCTACAAAATGAAGTTCCATTATTTTAATGTTACTACTAACGATGTACAATATATTACTACACGTCTTCACGTGATATAAAATCCACAGAGAAACCGTATAACTTTATTTTAAAGAAACCATATAACATGTGGCGGTATCACAGGTTACATAGATATATGATTAAAATATAATATGTTAGAAAGGTACACATATTCGTATAATATACTTTGCAATTTTTTAAGAATGTTCTAGTATATGTTATGCATCGAGTTTGAAAAAAAAAATAAATACAAAATAATATAAAAAAGTTTAAAGGATGATACCTCTTTTAAATACAATTACAATGAAAATATAACTTTAGCAAACAAAATGGGAAAAATTAAACATTTTATATATTATAGACTAATATGTAGGTATTTATAATATGGCCACGGTAATCAAACGTCGTGTAGATCGTTACAAAAATGGGAAACAAGCCAAGAAGAAAATGAATAATATTCACGTATTGGTTGTTATTTAGGAAATAAGTCATCACGTTTTCACGACCGTATGACTGGAGATTTTTTTTCATTCGTTTCTTTCACGCCCACAAAATTCCTGTCAATAACAATTTACTATTAAAACGGCGGAAAAACTTCTTTTTCGCCATTCGCCCTATATCGCCCATTTGTAAATACTCAAACGTGATACTATTTTTTTCGCATATAGTTTGAAGGACAAGGTGCCAATAGGTTACGTGCGGAGCATTATCAAAACAGGGCGTGTACACGAAAACCATCATCAACCGACGCTAACGATAATGTACCCAATTTTCCAGGACAAAAACATATCCGCGAGTTGAAACATAACAACAAAAAAATACAAATTCGTTTTAATGGATGGGGTTTGGGACGTTGATGTAGCTTTTTATTTATATATACAATATTTTTATTTTTTTCTCGATGTTTTTTTTTCTCGTCTAACTGATGGCACCGGGATGATTGGCGTGTTGCAACTCTCCCCCCTCTTAACCACATTTCGCGTCTAGAAAAAAGTGTATTTAAATAATATAAATAAAATATCACAACAAAAGATTTCAATAAGTAATAGTATTATATCTACATATAAGAACCAAAGAAAGAATGAACATAATATTTTATTATTATTGTTAATTTTTTTTTATTTTTTTTCACAGTCTTATGATATTAATAAATCAACGTTTTCAAAAAATAATTAATATGAGATATTATATAATGAGAAATTTATAAAAGCATTAAAATAATACTTAAAATACTCAAATAATTGACTAAATATTACATACAATCTTACAATACTGTGCTATATTCTTATAAACAACAATAGCTTAAAATATGAATTTATTATTATATTTACAGAATATTATAATTATTGTGGTAATATTTTTGAATCCAAAGAATATTTTTCTTGTTTTATTTAATAAAATAAATTTAAAGTTTTCAACTAACATAAAGAAAAATTCCAATGAAAGTTTAGAAATTATATTTGTATTACCTACTTACATTTATAACAATTGAATTCCATTTAATTTTACAATACTAGTCACTAGATAGTTATCTTGAGTAATAATAATATATTATTTTAATACGATTGAGATATTTGAATTTAGTCCGTTTCATTGCTGAATTCGTTCAATTTTAAAATCTTTGATCATAAATTATTGACGTAAGTACTTAGTGTTTTATAACCTCACTATACTAAGACGAGCTAAACTCTGAACCATTTTTCAAATGCGATGATTTATTATTGCTTTCAAATGCTTAATATAATAAATAATAATACAACATTGGCCTTCGCTGAAGTGAGCGAAACGAGACGAGTGCTTGACATAATAAAATATCGCTGATCTTGTCTATACTTTTTTGAGTTAAATATTAAGTACAACTTAAAGCTATTTCTTAATATAAAAAAAAAAAAATACAATTTTTAAACGTTTACTTCTTATACTACTTCTACGACTTCTCTACTACAAGTAATGCTATTGGCAGTTGTTAGGAAATATTATTCCATTTTCTAATTAAATGTAAGTTACACCATAAATTACTAGTTTTAAATATAAATTAATACTACAATATTAAAACTTAAGTCAATGTATTATTTATATTAGTAACGTACAATGATATACGAAAGTTAAAATTATGTAAAATACAGTATAATTTAATTCGTGTTAGATTATAGTTATTTAATTAAAATAACTTAAAAATATTTTAAGAATCTACAAAATCTAAGAGAAAAATATTTTCGTTTCAAAGGAATCAATCAAATAGTACGTTGGGTTATATTTTTATTCTATCTGTGTGGGCTACATCAGAATAGGTATTGTATCATGTCTCCCAACAATATATCATCGAAAATACTTTGATCGTAAATTGCATGGCATATGTTTTCCCACCAAATTGTGTACAGTTCAGCGAAGTTAAAAGTCAAATGTACTAAGAAAAACATCGTTCATTCAAATATGAAAATGGTTTATTACCATCATAGTCGTTGTTGTCGTAAAATATATTCGTCTTAGTAATTTGATGCGACAGTAAAGATATGATAATTTACAATATTATACATGCACATACCAAGCCATACTGTACGCGGATACAGGTATATAAGTTCTCGGAACCGTGAAATTGACATGCTAATATTCTATATTATATTACGTAAACGGGAATTTAAATTTTAGACCTTCAGAATCGATGATGATTCATAGGAATTTGTGTGTTTTTTTCATTACTATTGCAAATATAGAGATTGATACTAAAAATAACGTACATTTAAGTTATTAAATTTTTATAGTAATAATTATAGTTCATATTTAATATTATATTATACGACTCCGTAAAAATGTACCTAAAAGAAGCTACAGAATAATATTTAATAAACTACAACCAATTGTCCCTCAATCATAGTCCCTATAACCACTATAAGTATCATCCATAAAAAGGTTTCAAAAACATAAGCTTAACTATGAATATTTTGTGGTTATTTATGCACCAAACGTATCAAATAGTGTGCACAGTGTTATATATATATACTTCCAAAACTAAGATAATGTTATTCGACCGAAAACATTTCATAACATAGTAGTTGGATTATTATGATGGTTAATGAAATTGAATCCTATCGAATTCAACCATATTTATGTAACACTCTAATATTATTTTGTATTATAGTTGAACAAGTGCGTTGTTTTATTTTTAATTTAATTTCACACCAGGTTTAACATCTTAACATTAAATTTCATTTCAGGAAATCGTTAATTTTCACGGTTCATTAATAAACACAGTTATTCTAGTTGTTTATGTACAAGATAAATAAAAAAAACTAATATTTTTTTTTATTTAAAATAAAATAATACACTTTGATTTTATTAATAATGTTGGAAAACAAAATAAAAATTTTTTTTCCGAATTAAATATGAAGAAGCGCCAATGGCAATATTTGGCTAAAAATATTTTTATTTTCTATGACCCAATCACATTCCATATTATTCTTTAGAGCCACTTGAAAACCTCTATACGTCCAAAAAATTACTCAGTCCCGAGTCTATATTTATGGACAAGTGGCATTTCCTCGGACGTCGCCTTCCACAGAGTTTCAGAAAGTTTGACCTTTCTCGGGTTTAATATATGTATATACATGAAATAAAAAACCTTTTTGCAAGACCTTTAAATGACTGAATTGTTGCCAAAGAAAAAAAAAAGTTGGAATTTGAGTAAATATTCGGCACGTATTCGAAATGAGCAAAAATAAAATGCCTGAATAAAATATCATACACTTTTTATTATTAAATGTGATTAATAAATAATATTTAAGTAAGAGTTTGGTATTTGTTTAACCAAACTTTATCTCCAGTTGTTTATCTCTATCCTGTAAATATAAATATATATATATATTACTATGTATACATCCACTTATATTATTTATGAGTGATATGTTTTAGAAACAAACGTAGTAAAAATTCTAGTAACATCGCCATTTTCATATTTTTCAAGACAAAATAATTGGTGCTTAAGCTTTTATTCTGGTAAGAAAATCTGTTTATTTTTATGACCGATGAATATTAATTAACCACTAAGTAAAATATATCATTGGAAACCATGATTTAAATCGAGAACTATCAATCATAAATCATAATAATCTAGATTAGCTATTTGTAGGTAATATTATATAATAGTGACTACGGCTATAAGAGTAGTTGAAGATAATGATCGTAAAATACTAGATAGTGAAATAACAATATTTCAAATATTTGACATAATATGATTATTGAATATTGATTTTTTTTTTATATTATTATATTAACAGCTCTATTTAAAATTACATAATATTAACTTAACACTAATAATTCTGATTTAGTTAGCTACTTAAATAAATAGTTTAGTACATATTTTGTTCCTATGCAATTTAATTCAAGTTATATACAATACATTGTCATTGTGCCTATAATAATACAGTTATAAATATAGAAAAATAAAATCTATAATGAACTTAAATATATCATCTAGTCTATCATCGCTTACATTAGTATTTTATTTTATTTCATTTCTATAAGAGATATCAGACATACTATCACATGTAATAATAATAATTATTATTTTATCATGTATAATATGCAAACTTAATAATCTCTAAAAACGTTTTAAATAAATTTTAATTGAAAAACTATTCTTTTTTACTTGAACTTTAAACTTTAGAAATTATAATTATTAAATATTATATAATTAAAGGATACGAGTTCAAAAATTAATAATTTTGAATAACATAATAATTTAAAATATTAACTCTTTTCTATAAACTAATATCATTTTAAAAATAACTCAAAAATATGATAGATAATAAAGATAATATACGTATATTATCTCAATGTTACATTATTTAATATGTTAAGATAAAGTTGAATAAATTATATTATGATTCAAATACTTATAGTTTAAAAATTATATAAATATATACCTATAGAAACAATATGTATTCAATATTCAGCATTATCTCGGCTTGACATTTTTAACCAAATATTTCTAAATAATATACAAGTCAAAAGTACTAGTAGGTAAGCGGTGCTATGGGTATTTAGATAATTTCCCTCGGCTGCTTTTATAAATATCAAAAAGATAAGTTATTTTTTGCATATATTTGGTTAACTTGTAAGATAAAGAAAACCTTAAAAGAAAAAAAAGAAAAATGTTTAACGTTACTTACTGACCTGTAAAAAAAAATGTTTTTTTATTTTCTCTAATTTATGACGAGCCTGTTAAAATATCTTTCTATTTAATCATCACCGTAAAAAGTTGTATGCCACTTGTTTATCTTAATAGTTATGTAAATAGTTTTATTAAAATGGTTTATAAATAATAATGCTAAGATTTCATTTTTTGATTTATCTGGAACAGATTTTATTTACAATTGTGTGAATTGAGAACTAGAATTTATATCATATATAATTATTACTTCTGTTCTTACTAGTTCTTGAAAAATGTAAGTTACTACCTTATAAGTTATTTCAAATAATATATACGACACTTTAAATGTGTTTTCAATTCTTTTTTTAGGTAATGTCACTATTGGTTACCCTGACCGGAAATAACAAATAGGCATACATCCCGGACACTATCCACATCATTGGAAAGGAAATAAGAGTAATGAATATGTACATGTAAATCGTTATTTTTTATTTGTTTTATTATAGTTTACGCTAGGCTACAAAGTTTTCCTACGGTATAAAATAAATCTAGGTCAGTAACGGTCAAGGTTCTTGCTCATTCACTGACTGAATTTAGCTTAAGCAAAAACTTTAAAGTCTAACTTACCAATACAATATTAAACTACATCGTGGACATTTTTGCATTACTTACACGAAAGCTGATATTTTATCTTTTATTATTTCCCAAAAAAATAGATACTCAATCAATCAATAAGATTTGACAAAATCATTTTATTTTATTAAAAAATTTCTTAAGTATATGATTGATTATTTCATACTTGATGTAGGTATATTAAAATAAATTTACTTCACAAAAAAAACACAATTGTTTAATACAACTTTACAATCTTATAGCTTATTATGCTTTATACATAATTGTTTATTATCCTATTACACCTAAATTTATAATATTTCCAATGGTTTGGTAAATTGTTTGTGTAACACGTCATTAAATCTACATTTTTATTTTTTTTTATAGAAAAAATTTAAAAATAATCGGATGTTCTCATAAATTCGTTAATTTTGCGTTAAATTTAATTAATATTCATCTGATAAGCACATATTAAATATCTGTTATTTTTAGATTTTTCTACATAAATCTATAATATACATTGAAAAATGCATAATAGTTGACTTAGTTATTATATTATTTACATTACAAAAATTAATTTATAATTAAAATATTGTAAAATGATTTTATGTTATCGAAGTTTGTTAATAATGTGATTAGTTTTATTTACAGTTTAGACCAACTTATAATATTATCATTGTCCGTATCCGTTTCGCAAAGGGATTTACCATTAGGTTAGGTCGACGAATACCGATTTTAGAAGGTGTTCGTAATTTATTATGAAGTTACGATATTATATTGTATTTGAATCGAACTATCGATTAAAACTAATAGATAAAATACATTAATTTATAACAGTTTAATATTACTTTATAACATTAATAATTGTAAAATTAATTAGAAACTTAAATGTTAAATTAAAATTATTTATTGAGCCTGGCAAAGCGAAATTAAGGTTTTGACGATTTAATACATGAATATATGACATGATAATATTTATAATTAATTAATAGAATAAAAGTTATTTTTAAATTTGTAGTTATAAATTATCATAAAAATTAATTAATTAATTAATCAAGTACTATTATATGTATACAAATTATATTAGATCCTATTAATCTTTAATAGATGAATAATAAATACAAATAAGTTTAGAACATTCAACATATGATATAGATAATTATAATATTATAAAAGATTATTCGAAATGATTCATTGGATTTCTATTTCATACATATTTTTAGTTTTTAGGTCTAAAATAACATATTATAATAAATAAAATAAAATAACACTGTTTAAAATTAATATAATGGCACCAATACATTGTCTACGTATCTTCTCTTAGTCACTAAAAACATCTAATCGGAACATTAATTAATTTTGTACAGATATTTTGTAATTAACTACACTAATTTTTAGCTACTCTTTGGTTATTGTTATACGTAGCACAATTATTTCGGTGCTTAGACAGTACTTACTTTAACATATCCCCAAAATAAGTAATATCATGGTGTAAAATAAGATGACCCAAGAAGCCAGGTAAAAACCATCAGATAATTCATTTTGAATAACTCTTTATATAGTAATTTAATATATATGCATGTGTATATAAGATTTAAGTGTGATAGCTATACTGCTATGGGAAATGTAAATTATATCATGTATAAGTTTTAGTTTATAAATTATGTTAAATTTAATAACTTTTAGATAAATACATTTTAGAAGAAACTCATTAAATATTTTCTATTTCAGTAATTCCATCATCAAAATTAATGGTCTCAAAGAACTTTTTTAGAGCAATTATTTGCCTATTTTATTGAAACAAATTGTATTCATTACTTGAAAACAGTTAATTTTAAAATAAATATATGATTAGATAATTTAATACCAACAATAATATAGGTGAGTTATTATTTCAATTAAATACGTACCTATCTGTAGTTATATAGTTCAGAGACAGTCTAGTCCACTGGGAAACCGAATATTCCCAGTAGCCTGACATAATATTGGAATTTGTATATATTAAATTGAATATGCATATTAAAATATAAAAATTCTTCATTGTACAATATAAAAAAAATTATAATAAAACGTTGCTGAAACAGTATTTTTACCTATATGTTCACCAATGACAATAATTTACGTTACTGCATTGTCTTCGAGTCATTCTCGATTTCCGTCTAAACGGTGTAGGTATATACGAGGATAAAAATAATGATATTTGACAGATTATAATAGTCGATGTACTCGTAAAATCGCCATCTCCAAAGAAAATTAATACTAAGGTAAGTAATAATAAAAATAATATACAAAAAATACAAAAAATATATACATATTTGTCACACTGAAGAGGTCTAAATAGCAAGTTCATTTTATTACCCTCGTTATCGTGTAATATGTTTATATCGCACTATTTAGTTAGCATGTTTAGGATTCGTCTAAATATTCTATGCTTACTATAACTTTTAAATAACTATCTCAGTAACCGTGTAGTTAAAAATCAGATCAAAATTATAATAATCGTGTGTTTATAAATTCTTAGAGAAACGTTTCGTTTATAAAATGTAAATATGTCGTGTAAGTCGCCATTGAAAACATTGAAAAACTTGAGAAAAACGATAACGATATAGAAAAAAACTCGTTTTAATGACTTCAAATTTATGCGGAAAAATGTTTTCAAAAAAAAAAAAAAACACTTGTATTCGTGCCCAGTAAAATACATACACGACAGTGTAACGACGATAAAAGAACCATATCTCAACGTATACACAATATACGACTGCCGATACGATATTGTTTTCCAAAGGAGTTAGTGGTGCCTCGTACAAAGGTATATTCGGTAAATTTCCTAATACTCGCTGAACGCACGCGCATCGTAACCACTGTCCACACACACACACACACACACACTAGTCTTCGTTATTTATTGTGAAAACAAACAGTGAGGAACACGCTGTCAGCTCTATTTTTTTTTCGTCCTCACAAACCGTGTGTGTGTGTGTGACTATTTGGACGGCTGAGTACAATTCGCTATACGGTCGGCGCACGTGGACCGGAAAAATCTGCGAACCGACAACGCCGCCGGACACACGACATCTGGTCGTTGTCATATTCTGTAAACGGTTGCACACAAATAATAATATTATGTACACTGACGTACTGGGCACGTTACAGTGTATTTTTGTATAACGTCATTGTGTCCATGGCTCGCGATTATTGCCAACTTTTCACGCCTAAGCGTCGATATACTGTAATAACATGTCATTCGAGACGTTACGGCGTACATCGCAGCTAAGTCATATACTCGTATTTGAACATTATTATATAGAATAGGACAGTAGTTTTAGACACGAATATAGATCGACGCTAATCATTATAATATTACTGATTCAGTCCGAACTGTCTAGTCGGATAACTGTTTTTTATATAGGTAATATCTTAACACGTCGTGTATTTAAAGCGATTAGTCTACTTTGTTTCTCGATGTGTATATGTATATATTTTAATCGGCATTAAAACTATAAAAAACACAAAAAAAAAATATATAATATGATAATATAATCGATGCACGCATCTCAAATGTTTTTTTTTCTATTACATTTGATTTAATTTTTAATTAGTCTTATTATTTTTAACGCATTTAAAATAGTGTTTAAAAGAGTAAATGTGTAAGTGTATACATCGCATTATCTAACATAAATTCATGAAAACAATTCTCATAATATCATGCTAAATTAACTCTGGTATGATAATAAACACTTATATCTAATTTAGAGCTATTATTTCAATAAGTATGTACTTTTATTAACTCAATACTCAAGTTAACAAATAATAATTGTCATGAAATTAAAATTTACAACAATGTTTTACGCAAAATTACATTAAACTACTATTAAATGTTTTTTAATTGAAAACAATAGAATGGAAACTATGTCAATTTAAAATACACAAGCAATATGTGTTATTAACCATATAATATTAGTATCATATAATACAAATTTATTATGAATCTAAAGAAAAACAAATTTTTTTCACAGCCAAAATAAGTCCCTAAATAAAAAGTTAACAATATTTAAGTACTTAAAAAAAAAACGCTAATTCTACATTTTTTTTATATGCATACATATTAATACATTACTTACAATAGTTTGTATCAATATTTCAAAACATGTTAAAACTTTTAATCAATAGCATTTTCAAACAAGTTAAAGTTATCAGTAATTTATAACCTTAATACTATTGGTTCTCTTTAAATTTTGCAAACAAAAAACAATTTTCTGTTTCCAGTTTACTCTACTACTTCAGAAAAGTTTTAGATTATAATCTATTATTGTACAAAAATAGCCATTAGTTAAGAGTTTTTACACTTAAAGTAGTAAAAAGTGCAGTGATTTTAAGTTTTTCTAAGTTTTCATAAAAACAAAAATTCATTTAAAATACCGTTCCATGAGGAAAAACCTACTAAAATATATAATTAATATAATATACAACTATTATAACAAATTATAGATTTAAAAATTGAAGGTTAAACAAAAATAAATTTAAAATTGCTTTAAACTCCGTTTTTGGTTTATCAAATATTAACTTTAAATTTAAAATATTATATCGAAGTCCATTACTAACTGAGACTCATTATACTAATCACCGGAATTTGATAAAAATATTTTTTTGTCAATTGCTATTTCATTTTCACAGAAAATGAGTATTGAAAATAATTATTATACATCATGTATTGGTGTATTATCCAAAAATATTTTTTTTTTAAAATGAATATTCTGAATTATAAATGTTTGGTAAAATTTCGAGAAGGCACATATTATATAAAATAAGTATATACTACTATTTAATAATATTAGTTAACTCTTGTTTGGTTTTAATTCTAAATTAATAAAACATTATAAAAATAAGATGATAGTGGTAACTGTTCAAATATTAATAAAATATGTTATAAAGATACGCAGTACCTACCAACATATATTTAATTATGAATAATATAAAAGTTAAATTTTATAACTTTAAATTTTTTTTATTATTTATTTATTAGGTATAATTTTTTATGAAAAGTTTAAAATACACGTTGTTTACAAAATATAATGTTAAGTGTATTGACTTAATACAAATTTTTAAATGTGTTATTGTTGTTTTTGTATTTTGGTGTTTAATGTGTTGTTGAAGGGTTTGTTTGTATGCTGGCTGGTGGATTAACGTTTAAACCATGATCAACTCAGTGCTTAAAATACGTTGGGAAAATATTTTAACGCTTATCTGATATTATTATTGTTATATCTTAAGATTAATAGCCGTTAATTATTGACACGGTATTATAGCAGAGATGTTTATTATTATTATATTTTTATGAAACTTATGACACAATGAGTATAATATGTATTATAATTCGTTACTAAAATCCAGTACTCGAAATTTATTATTATATGTTGTACAATAAACATAAACATCAAATACCAAATTATATAGTTGTTTTGTTAACGAAAGAATATAGCAGCTCAGGACAATTAGAAAAAATATATATACCAGTAAAGTTTCACGTCCGTTTATTAATTGAGGTAATGTGAGTATGAGTATTACATAAAATTCACACGCCCGCATAAATAGTACGACAGTTGTCACAGATTTAATATAATGATTATAAAGTATAACCGAAGGACAACTTATTCTTAAAATAAAAATCTATTTCAAATAGATAACATATTTTATTACGCTATTACCTACCATTAAACTTAATTTATGAGGTTTTTGTCAAATATGACCGAACAGAACAGTGTGACTGATATGTGAGCCATGCAATGAGGGTGTATTATTAGAATTCATGTTTTAACTATTTAAAATGTTTGCAATTGACAAAAGAGCCCACAAAAACACAAGTAAGTACACAATATAAAGTCGGTCACGCAGTACGTAGACTATTGTAACAATAAGTTGCATTTTCTGAATTATTTCGTTTGATAGCCAAAAACAGAATAATATGTACATTTATCTTTTAAATAATTTTGAAAAAATAAAAATAAAACAAAACGTTTCTTTAATTATTTTTATCAAATAAATATACCTAACCTAACTTTTGTTATAAGTACAATTACAGTATACTAAATATTGAATTGTTGGTCAACTACGTGAATTAGGCAAGATTTTATCTAACACAGAATTAATTAACTGACTATATTTTTAAAATATTTTTTTCTTAGAAGATAATATAATTATATATTTATATAACGCCAATACTATTGAATTATACTAAATACATTTTCATATGTTTTGAAATTATATTATGCACATCGAGATTGCAATAATTGACAAATCCGATGAATTGTAATTTGTTATTACCTTATTATTATAATATTTATAGGTACTAATCTAGTATTATTTTATTTCATAAGAAATACGTTTTACATAAAATATTATATTGAAAGCCTATAGAACAATTAACATAAATATAATATAAATAAAACTAAAAATTTTTGTTCATTTAAAACACTATAATGTATTGATATATTGCAAATGAACCATAACAATATGTGATATATTTAAATAAAATACTTTTGATTAATTTTTAGTGCACATTAACATTGAAAATATTTCAGTTGCGTTAAACTAACTGTGGAACATGACCAAACACAACGACTACAAATAAGGATAGTTTTTAAGGTGCATTTTCATTTTCCTTTTTTTTCCGCGTGACCTAGTGTAATATGCAGTTATTAATATGCGTGCCATTAAAATATTGCAAAAAAGAGGCAAAAAACCAAATTAAATCTTGAAATGAGAGTGATCCACACAAGTGTCAGCCGTATTTTAAATGATAGAAGTATTATATTTCAACTACTGAAAATTAATGCTATTACATTACTGGATAATAAATTATTTATTTAATACTATAGATATTTCTAGGAGTAAATTAAAAATGTATAGTAAGTTAATAATAGGTAGTTAAGTTTAAAAATCAGATCAATATAATTTGTTTACAGTCTGATTCATCCAAATTTTAGACTTGTATTAACATTTAATTATTCTGAAGAATATTAACTATAATATAAATACTCGATTAAGGATTGAAAAAATAATTTCCATATGAGTTTTATACAAATATAAACATTGTATTCTCTATTAATATAATAAACTTTTAAGACAGAATAAGATATATTCATAAAAAATATCTACTAGTAATTTATATGATTCAAGTTTGTTATTTTTAATTGGTTAATCTTGTAATGTGCATAGTAATTAAATACATATATATATATTATATATGTGTATACTGTATATATATATATTTACAAAGAAATTATAAATTTATACAATTACAATACATTGATAACTATTCAATGAAGTAGAAATTATGTCACAATAAATTCAAATTAAATAAATTGATCATAGATAGATAATTATTTTCACTACCTATACGCTTCAAAGTTTTTAATTGTAATAAATAATAATTATTGACAAGATTGTTTTTAAGTAAATTAAAAATCCGTTAATGGAATTATGTTCAATTTTATTTAAAATAATTTCAACTAATATAAACTTTAATTAAAAAAAAAAAAAAAATCTATCTAAAATGAGTTAATTTTATTTTAGTAAAATATTGAATAGCATAAAAGTTATATTATAAGTTACAACTTAACAACGTCCATTCATACTTATATAATTATATTAATTATTAATTTAACTGTACGGTTTTAATTTTACCGTTACGATAAATAAATGTATGAATTTTTTATGGATATGATTTTTGTAATTAAACTTTTAATTTATTAGAATAATTATATGTGTTATGTGTATTGACGCTCGAAATTATTTATATTTCAAAAATATAGGACAAAACCCTAAAACTATTAATGAATCGTTATTCAATTAAATTCTTATGAAAACATTTTAAACAGTTAGTAGTATACCGATTTCACAAAAATATTATCATTATATATAAAAAAAAATAAATAAATCTAAAGAAAATCAATCTATAAAGCAATAATAAAACATTTAATATATATAATACATATTTTGAATTTTGTCAATACAATATAATTTATGAACATTGTATACATTTTATTAAAACAAGTAGAATAAGGAAATTAATTTGTTAAGTCTACAACTCCTTTTAAATGACGAGCATAAAAATATAGACAGAATAGTAAAGCTATCAGTAAGCAGAAGTTTTGTGTAAATAAAATGGAAAGCAATAACACTATCGTTTCTGAAAAGTAAGTCGAATATAACTTCTGTAAAACCACCCATTTTTTAATTATTTTTCGTCGTTATTTAATTTTTTTTTTTTTATATATAAATGGATGAAATACTAAAAACATCAGAACTATTTGACATAAATTCTATTTTAAAATACCATTCATAAGATCTTTACATTTAAAGGTGATGTCTGAAGTTTAGTTACTATTATTAGATATAGAGATATACGAGATACTATTCGTCTGTTTGCATTGAAAAATTGCTCATAGAAAAAGAAAATTATAATGTAAAATTATAAATTTACCACCAACAACTCAATATCTAAAATATAGGCTATAGTGAACTATTAAAATATTGGACAAACTCCATAATTGTTTTATGATAACAGTATTGAGTAAGGTTATAGTCATTTTGGCTCAGTATTACATATATGTATAACTATGTTATATATCGGCCACAAGCCAGACGACAGTATTCTATTTTGTAAACACATGTTCGATAGTTAACTAATATTAGTCTTAAATTTAGATATAGTGTACAAATTTATTCATTTGATTTTTAAAATAGATTTTACATTTTACATAGTTTCGAAATATTATTTATGTAACCACGTACCTTACGTATGTTTAATATTTGTCATAAACGAATTTAATAGATTTAAATTTACCCGGAGGTGTTGTTTTAAAGGTGTTCGTTCTATAGACAATGTAGATACGAGGGATTTGAAGTTTACTAAGAGATTAAAGCAGATATCTTTAGGTAGTTCAAAACTTTAGGCTGACATATCATTAGAGCTATTAACACTATATATTATACGTCTGTCTTCCTGTTTTATCTGTGTAACACCTTTGGACATTATTACTTATTAGTTTCCACTAAAATCAGATATTTTTATTATATTATCAAACTTGGAGGTTATATTTTATTTTAACTTGACGATTTCTGTAATTGTTATTGCCATAATATTAAACATTTTATTTTCACTCTTCTGTTAAAATATTCTTTAAGAAAATTAATTTTCCTTAAATAAAATAAAATAGTTAAAATTATGCAAATAGATTTTTTTTTTTTGAAAGACCATCAATTATTAAAAATAAAGTATATTAAAAATCGTATAAGTTAATAATATAATAGAAGTTATATAATATATTAATACGTAACAACGGCGTACATATTAACTAAACTCATAGATTTAATATAATAGTAGTATAGTATAACTAAGACATTAAGTATAATATTGAATTATTAGTTGTGTACGGAATGCAAATCATAGATAAATTCATCTTCACCTTCATGTATAATAATTATTAATATTTAATACGAAAGTTGATTATTGTTTTTTTTTTTTATGTTTATCTGTATTAAGCATGGTCCGATATAATTTTATAAGCAAATAGTTATTGGTTATTAGTTTCAAATGTATATCATAACGCACTATCCGATGATTATACAAACAAATAGTATAACCTTGATGACATCAGTGGATAACCCATTCTCGTTACTCATTCATACTCCTTGCAACCTATATCAAACTGATATTTAACAGTCCAACTACGTAAAGGGCACTATTTTCCAAAATGCATGTAAACATGGACAGGGATCCCATGGGAATATCCCTATTTCTTGGTAAGTCATCTCGTGCTACCTCATAATTATTATTTAGATAAATGTCTTATTCTAACTCTTATTTTTGTTTTGTTTTTTTTTGTTTTTTGTTTTTTTTTTTTGTCTTACACATTAATATCAAACAAATATAACAATGAATTTAAGTATAAAAAAGATAATATATTTTTATTTCTTTATAGATAAATAACCTAAAAAACACGTGTCAGAAATATTTTCTTTGTTGTATTTTTTTTATTTATTTATTATTTTTATTATTTGTTAACATAAAATGGAAAAGAAAAATTGTAAAAATTTTAAAAATACCTACAGTATATGTCTTGAAAAAATAAAAATTACGTTGAGGTTTTTGAAAAATTGTTGGCATAGGTTCAAAATGTCAAATACGTTCTGTAGACAAAATCGATATTGCTTTGCCCAGCTAAAAGAAGAAAAATAAAAGTAAAAACGTACACTTCATCTGACAACCCTATTGTTAAGATTTTCTAAAAAAAAAAATGTTACTCTTGATTTTTATTTTTATTATTTCTTTAATAATTCCTATAAATACTGTTTCTGTAAAGTTTCGACAATAATCGCTTTTGAAGTTTCCGTGTCTGTCCCTAGACAGTAACTCATCATTCCACCCACAGTTTCGTTGATATTCCCATTAGACACCAACAATATAGATATATTAAGTTAATTACTTTTTAGTTTATTGTACTACCTTTAACCGTATCTAATTCACAAAAAATTAAAAATGTATATAATAAAGTTCATACAAATTTAACGAAAAATTATTACAAATATTTTTCACAAAAAAAAAAAAAAAAAACAAAAAAACCAAGATAGAAAGTATATTTAATCATATTTTTAACTATTCTAATAATAAATTGGCCATATTAAATAACAGGTTCGATAACATTTTTATACAGTTTTAATTATTTTTATTACGTTATACTAGTCTAATTAATTTTAGCATGTTAAAATGTATTTTACTAAAAATGTTGAGAATCTAAATAGTATCTTAACATATTAGAAAACATATAATCTTAGGTGTTTATAAAACAATATACTGTAAAAAATATTTTTAATACATTTCAACTCCAAAATAATTAATTAATGATATATTTTGAGTCATAATAATTATTAATAAATAATAATTGTAAATATTTATATAAAACAAACCCACATTGGTTAACAATAAAACGAAAGTCACAATAGATAGTTATTGGTATTTTATTACATACAGAAACATTAATAAAGATAAACCATAAATTATTATTGAATTTATATTCTCAAATTTTATAACAAAGAGTATTCTTTACAACTGCAATAAACAGTTAAAAATAAAAAATTTACTTATTACATAATAAAAATACATTTTAAAATAAAATAGAAATCAACAATACATAAAGTAAATACATACATACATATTACATATGTATATAATATAAATAAACCACTTATCGTCTTCTTACTCGTATTTTATATGCTTTTACGGCACATCATTGCAACACACACAGCTAGCTTCCACCACGCAGCTCTTTTATTGTCTGTCTCTCGCACTCTTTTACGATTCTCATACTTATACCTCACTTCAATTTTTGTTTTGTTCTTATAGTCTCCAAAGCAAAAATGATTATCAAAGATTATAATGCATTAAATATAACCGTCATCATAACCGTTTTATGATGTTTTAATTGCAAATGCGTTTATAATACAGTAAGATACCTAATTAAAACAATTCATTAATAAACAAAAACTTAAAAGTAGGTATTGATGTACCTATATAATATAAAAATACAATTCTACAGTCTAATTTTCTAATATTAGTTTTAGCTATACATCTTACACATTACGAATTCAATATTCACATTGGTTCTGACATAAGTCAAATCACACATTATTGTAAAATAAATGTAATTTTTTATAAGTAAATTGTAATTTAATTTGGAAAATATACTCAATTTAAGGGTAGGTATATAACTTTTTATGTACTAGTTTACGGTAAAGTATATTACGTTCTTATCATAATTGGTTATAATATTATATTTATCATTATTCTTAGTTATACTATATTATGATAACTTTTCTTTGTTCAAAAAAAAAAAAAAAAAAAAACTGATAAGTATGTTAATTGATAATCTGTTGCTGGTTAATAATAAACTGTAATTTAATAAACTGAATATCATACCCATATTCTAAGAGAGATTAAAATACTTAAATCCTTAAGAATTATTCAAATACACCTTAATAAATGAAAACAATATTATATTATTTAATATAATCAATCTCAACTAACAAAAACTCATTATTTCGTTAAATTAAGTGGCTGATAGCCATAAGATGTATTATGATTTTTTACTTCTGATTTTGGAACAATACGCTTGAATTGTATATTGTATTTTAATTATTTACATATATATTATATTTGTAACTAACATATCTAGGAATGGATATTTTTGGCTTAGAACTTAGAAATTGTTGACAATGTTGTCTGAGTTATATAATTTTAAAAAATAGTTAGATTGTTGGATGTTAAATATATTTATAATTTATAATTATTTTGAAACTATTTTCTATGGAAATTAATTAATATTAAGTTATATTATAGTTACCTAGATAATAAATTGCATTGGAAATAAGAATACCCTTATACTTCTTTGTCGCTTATTTAAACATTATATCCCTACACTAAAACCTTCTATAAATAATAATCATAATAATCTTATTTGAAATGTTTAAGAAGGTTCCGTTTTTTGATGTATAAATTCATATAATAATAATAAATATTATATCTTTATTTTTATATGTACATTGATTCCTGAGTAATAATTAATTAAATTGTACATCTAAGTATAGATGTAGTAAAATTATATTTGGTAATGTAAAAAAATATGCTACTTATTAGTTTTTCGCCCTATTTACTTACTGTATAACGTATTTTAGTTATATACAAGTATATATTATCTTATTATATTATTAGTAAAATAACAAATTGTAATAATTGTTTTCAACATTTTTAATTGTGTTTTCCAATAACCCGAGAGTATAAACCTGTTTGCAGTAAAAAATATTATGAGATTTTTTTTTTTTTATCGATTTAAGCAAGTGTTTAGTAATTCAATTCGTGAAAAACACCCACATTTTTTTATGCACTTGTATATTATTATTTTTCATTCCCGTAAACACCCTAGAGCCATTATTTTTGATTTTCGAAAGTTAAACACATATCCATTTTAGAAGTATTTGTACAATCAATTTTTGGCTCAAGTTCACATTAGAACTAACTAGAATTGTTCTTTATATAACTGTGGTTCATCGCCATCTATTGTCCGAATGGAGTGAGTAGTACTTCCGATTAAGTGTCTCGTTATATTATGAAGAAAAACGGTGCTCGAAAGTGTATTGCCGCCAAACAACGTAAAATGGAATCACACACTACAATTACAATTCTCAGGGTACATGCATCAGACAATTCGTCGCCGCATCGTTGACTCTTATTGTTCAATCACTAAACTCTGGCTTTTCTTTTGGACAAATATCGAATTTCACAATTGGAAGTTTCGTATGATATATAATAACGTTCAAACTATATCAATTGGCTCACTCAGTATATTATAGTGAGACCAGTATATTTTAACGAGTCAGCGTTGAAAAAAAAGTAGTTGGACAAAGTTATCGATGAAGTTCTATGCACACAAATGGCTTTATGGCGAGCAAGTTTTAAGTCAAATGGTTTTTCCAAATGTATTATCACAAACTGTTAGGTTATTATAAAAACAGCATAGGCATATTATATTTCTTAGCTATCAAAGTAGAAATAAAAAATATGTGTCATGGAGAAAACCAAATTTCTGAACCCATTTAATTTTGGTTTATATTAATGTAAATATCGTATTCAACTTTTTCCTCGTCAGTTTAAAAAAAAAAAAAGAAAGAATTTTAAGAAGTATGTATACTGTTTTATTAGTTATATTAAAAAACATTTTATATTATTAACAATTTAACAAAACTGTTCATTGTTGTGTAATGTTTATTTATTGCTCAACATATTATAATGTGTAAATATAATAACAAATATATAGATACCTACATCCTCTTGTATCTGTTGATACGTTTTAATTTATGAATTAAAATATTATGTTTAGAATAATGTAAATGAAGTTCTGTGAAAATCTGTTTGGACTTAAAAATTATATATATTTATATAATAATCACAAACCTCATACTATTTTAGAGTTATACTTAGCCGTAAATCGATTCAAATTTGTATTGTATAATACATTACCGTTTAAATAATTAGGTATTTATTTGGGTTGTGTACGGGTGGAATGTGTTTTTAACGGCATTACTATGTTTGAGGCCACTAAGGCATAATTCAACACTAGGTTATTACAATAATGATTAAAGACTCTTCACTGCGGAATGGTGACAGTCAGTTTAAGTTCACTATTATTATAATCTGCCAAATAAATCCATGAAATATGACGTTCTTTACATCTTGTTTTCAAAATTAAGTTTTATTTATTTCATTTATGACTTATTATTTCGCATTAAATTCTTTATGAAATAGAATCGCATGAGCATTTTTCATTTCTTAGATGGATACTTACGATAAGCTATATCTAAACAGTATAATACCACCAGTAGAGTATCTAATGTTCACAACTTAAAAGCGTAATATACAATTTATGGGATTGAGTAAGAAATTTATAAAAAAATATATAATAATGTATTAGTGTGAAATTATTCAAACATTTTCGTACTTATAAATGTGCAAATTTATTTCACAAGTTAATTAATTGGCTAAAAAGTCCATAATGTTCTCAAATTATCCTATATTTTTTCTATATTATGTATTTTAGATGATATCAATATTTATTGCAAATATTTTTATAACTCAAATCATAGTATAGGTACCTAAATAACCATGACTATTTCCGTGTTTTACCTTTTTGTAGCAAGTGACTCAATTTCCCCTTGTCTTTGTTTCCGTAAATATACATACCTTCAATTGAAGACTATGATTAAATATTTTTGGTTACAAAAATCTAACTTAAGTTGAAAGATATATTTGCGTATTTTATTTTTCAACTTGACAACGTTCAAAAATAGTATTCGTTTACATATTATATTATTGAAATCACTTGACAATGGTTTCATTTAAATAAGCACATTTATATTCAAATACATATATAGAGTATAAAACTAAAGTGAATCAGCAAAACTACGAAATAAGTTCACACTAAAAATAAGTTAGTGTATAGTTAGTAATGAAATCTTCATTTTCAATTCCATATACAATTCAAGGTTTTCAAATAACAAAAATCTTTAATAATTTCAAGCGTGAAGTTGAAAAACACTTTATTTTAAATTGCAGAATATATACACATACACATATTTGTATAATGTACATAGTTCATACTATAGTTTTATTTTATATTTCAAGCTGTAATAGTAAATTATATTAAAAAGTTCAAAAATAATCAAATTAAGGTAGGTGGATCGAAAATGATTTATGTCAACTACTTAACCATAGTTAGGTAAATCTCTATATTCGTATGTCAAAAGTTTATTTTAACCAAATAATAAAAATGCATAGCATTACTTTGTTAAGAATATACATAATAATGCGTATATTTTTTATCAAAATTATTAAAATATATATTATCATTATGAATAAGATTATGAGAATATTATTAAAGTAACACGTAGTATTTAATGAGTGAGGCACTTAAACAATTATTTTGAATTATTTTCTTAAGAAATATCATCGTTTTTTAATTTAATTAATTATTTTGTTAGATATTTAAATAAAATTACACTTATTGTATGTATTTTATAAAAATGCATTACAATAATTTGTTGTTTTGTTACCTTTCGTCATTATGGATAGATAAAGTATAAAAGGAAGGTACATTATACCATAAAAAAAGTATAGGTGAGGAGCGGTTGCCGAGTACGTGGCCCTTTTAATAGCATTTGTGATAGGGGTGGCACTGCCTGCCTTATTTTGTTTAAACCCTACGATGGATGAACATAGAGAGGAGGTAATAAAGATGAATTGTGCGTTACAAAACGATGCATGGTGGTGGCAGAGAAAGTGGACAATGATAGAAAGAGACTCGTTGGTATACCACACGCGGTAACGTGTCCCTTGCGTACCGTTGTATTCGTACATGACTGCCAAGAATGTTAAATACCCCTCCTACCACACCAAATCCTTCTACCAAAATGGACTGTCAAGGGAATATAAAATTTAAAACAATTCCCACTACGACAATCGAAATAAAATTGATTACGTATAGACATTATTAAATTTAAAAAAAAATTAAAAAATGAATAATATTAAACAATGCAATAATTTTAATTAATATTTCTTTACTTCTTACTTACTACTTCTATACAACTATTCACATTGTAAACGTATATCTAACGTTTTTAAAAAATAATCATATAATATATCGATTATTTAAAAATACATTTAATGTGATAAATTATAATATAATAATGATTGTTATTAAAACATATTATATAATATGTATTTACTTATTTGTTGTGCAGTAACATATTTTTAAATTAATATATTTTTCTTTGGTACGAATCGTAAAAATAATAATTTACACAATCAAATGAGAGATAGTCGATTAAATTAGAAAACAGAAAAAAATAGAATAATATAAACGAACCGTAATACAAAAAATCCAATGAAACACTTATTCAAATTGTTATAGTATTTAAGTAAATAAATTTCATTTAAAACGTTATAATAGAAGGTTGAGAATTGTATGTTTAGTGAAATTCTGTACAAAGAAAATGTGTTAGGTTAATGTGTTAATTAATTAGAATCAATTCGTTAATTATATTTAATATTGATAATTATAATATAAGCTATTCTTCCATAAATTATATATTATTTGTTTATAACCGATTTATTATTATCAAACTTTCATAAAAATATTACTTTATCTTCACAATTTTTCTTAATATTATGATTTTTATACAAACATTTATCATTTATTAATTGTTTATTTATTCATTTTTTTTCTATTTAATAGATACTTTGCTACTAATCGATATCCAATAAAACATGCATAATGTAAAAAAAAGTATTACCTGTATTTCTTAATAATTGATTGAGTATCTGAAAAATAAATTTAAAAATATATAATATATATTACACAATAAATAATGATTTAAAATATGCATATACCTATTATACTATATAAATAAATAAAACTACTTTTTTTGTATTGATCATGATTTATAAAAAACGTATGATATCACAGATAAATTAGAATAATCTACACCTATTATTAAAACTTTTCATATTCTATTTCAATTAATTAAATAAAAATTGTATGTATACATGTTGCATTAATTAGAAAATGTGAACTTTTTATAAATGCTTGTCAAATAAAAAAAAAAATTTAACATTTTATTTTCACTGCATGTCAACTAATTCATGACTTTTGTCAAACCTCGAAAATCTCTACGAATGATCTTTTTTTGGAAAATTGCACGTGACACTATAAAAAACGTGCACGTATTATTCTGCGACACGCTCGTCATAAGTTCACCATTTCTGAAATAATGTATACAAAGGTGATCCTTTGGCATAGATAAAGGGGGAAAAAATCGCAAAATGTTCAAGTAACCTATCTTAAATTATTTCCATTGCTAAAAAATATATCAAAAAAAAAAAAATCAGACAAATTGATAAACAGTAATATGAGTCATAAAATATCATAGTTTTAATAATAAACAAATATTCGTAATGGTTATTTTTCAAAATATAATTAAACATAACAATAGCCTATTGGATTTCAAATATTAAACTTTTTAGGGTTTTTAAATTTAAAATATGCCAAAAATAATTAATTTGTAATAATTTTAATTTTTTTAAATAATAAACCGGAAATTAAGCTAAATAAGTAATATTTTGCAAAAACATATATACCTGTGAGAACTGAACAAAACTGTGTAAAAATATTGAGAAATTCATACCAGGAATGGAAAAATGTTCAAAAGTTAGAATATTTAAAAATGAAATATAGGTGGATAAAAATGTGCGGTTTGTTTCAAAGCTAGACAATATATTCAATAATGTTCACACATTCTTTAAGTATTTTATGTTTATTGAGGAATACAGAGGTTATTTTAATTGCTCAAAGACAAAAAGGGTGACTTATTGAATTATTGATCGGAATCTATAAAAATAAAATCAGAAGAGCGAATGCACGCGGAATAAAAGATCAAGCTTTAGTAGACTTCATTAGGAGTAGAAATAGATGGTCCAAATAAGTGTTAATTCTATTAATTGCCTTTTTTTTTTTTTATGGTATCGAGTAACTTTTATTAATTACTTCTATTAATTACCTACATTTTTATAAACAGTTTTTGTCTATAATTATTATTGAAATTTAATTTGTTCAGTAACAATGACAGATGTGACAATTTTTATATTAAAACAGTTATATTTTCAAATGTTTCCAGCTTATCAAACATACACAAGTATAGGTACAATAATTTAATACGAGTATTAAACATCATATTTTACTGATAATTTATACTACATAAATGTTGAACTATAAAATAATTAAATAAAAACACACACACGTGAGTATACATAACATTTATGTTTTAAACGAATAAATTTAAAATTTAACCCATATTTGAGTAATCATAAACATAATTATTAAACTAAAAAATATTATATTTGTCAGAATTGCAAAATTTGATAAAATTGTTTAATATATTTATTTGTATCACATCATTTAGAATAATATAGTATAAATATTTTAATCATAATATTATGATAATAAATCAAAATATTATATTATAAATACCTAATTTGTATTGATGGTTGACGATGCGTAAAAAATACAATTATTTAAACTAAAATAAATAAATATTTTTTTAGCCAGTAGGTAATATAACAATTCATTTTTATCCTTATATGACGATAAATATATTATTAGTTATAAATTATTATTACAATTTGCAATAGATAATATGCCTGTTACCTATATTAATAATATTTTTGAGATATAAAATTTTAAATACGATTTGTTAATTACATTTAAACATACAATACATAATTAAATTTATCTAGTTAATGAAGTATTTTAAACTACTTATAGTAGTTATTGTAGTTAGATGAAGAATGTTAAACTTATATTGCTTTGATAATTTCAATTACATTTATTCATAAAGGAGAAAATAATAGAAATTTTAATATAGTTTTACAAATCACAAATCAACTATGAATTTTTTGGGAGAAGTAAAAAAAATATCCAAATATTAATTGTACTAAAGTAACGATTATATTATTTATTTATTTATATTATAAGCTATTCAGAAAAACTGAGCCACTGCAGTGCGTACATTTACTGCATAGCGGATAGTACAGAAAAGTTCGTAGGTATACGTTTAGTATGTTTTATTATTAAATTTGAAAGAAATAATAAATCATCGCATTTTAAAATCCTCTCACAAGATATCGGTTAAGTCAGTGATGATGACATTTTTAAAAAAATAATTCAGTTATTATCGATTGATATATTTTTTCATACACTTTAAGAATGTACATTGATAAAATATAAAACGATATTTTTTATAAAAAAATACTTTTTTTATTGTATATGTTACCTTTTCGGGTATTAAGCAAACTCTCAAAAGTATTTATAACAAACGCTAATAACAAAAATAATAAAACAAAACACCAATATTTATCGAAAGCATAATATTATGTGGATATTATACGTATTTGATACAGTCTAAAATTATATTATATGAAGATATTAATCACAACATTCACAAGCATTAAAGATATACATTGAAAAGTTTAATATAAATGTTCAAAAATTTAAGTCAAAATATTAAAAAAATAAAATAAAACTTAAGTTCAGATAAAAATTATGCTACATAGGTATTTTGTAAACAATTTATTTTTTGATAAATAATTATACATTAATTATAATAATAATAAAAACAAAATTATAAACTTCTTATATTTATTGTGTAAATGCGTAGATCACATAATACATAATTTATTTATAATAACGAAAAAAAAATGTTAAAAACATAGTTATCTGTAATGGCTAAAGTAACTTTATTACGAAACTGATCAACAGTACCTATACAAGTATCTCAAATTTGTGTATACAAATTAATAAGTACCTATATATATAAATATATTTATATTATATATCCCATCAGAAAAGAAACTTAAGAAATATTCAACATCAATAACACTCTAATAAACTACCTAAACTTGTGGAAAATCGTATTACAGGTGTCCAATGTAAGCCAACAATTTATAATATACTATACACTGGATAGTTTCCATTTCAAAGTTATATCAATAATAGGTTTTTTAATTCTGTTAAATTATGTTCTTTTAGTAAATTCTAACCTTTAAAACCCCCGGATCTGTTATCCCATGATTTTCAAACTTTTTGATTACAGTAATGAAAAAAAAAGGTCAGTACCTAATCATTACGAAAAAATGCACAGTAAAGCTTTAACTGTAAACTCGTTGAGATATTTACTAAATAGTAATATATTTTTTCAAATTCAATAACCACATTATTTGATTTTTTTAAATAAAAACAAATATAATGCATTTGTGTTTTTTTAAATTACATTATTTTTTAACTTTGAAACAATTTATATTACAAACAAAAATTATAAATAACAACATTTCAGGATATAAATAGGTAGTACTATTATAACAACATATACACTATACAGGTTCATTAAACATTAAAACACATCTAAGCGATTATATTTAGTAATTAATACCTTCTTTAAAAGTTTTGTATTTTGTAATACATGATTAAATAAAGTTGTATATTATAATTGTAGTATACTATGAAAAATATTTTTATTAGTATGTAAGATTCAAATTTGGTCTTCACTTGATATAGTATGTTAACATACATAAACTAAAATTGAATACATATTTAATTTTTTTCTACATATATTATTCAGAATACTATTACAGTGAATTGTATAATATATATTTAATATAATACATAATAATACAAATGATAGTTAATGAATATATAAAAATTATTGTATAAAATCCATCCATAATATTGAAATAAAATTGGCACTCGGGGATATTTATTATATTTTTCCTTAAAATAGAAAGATCAAAAGATCAAAACCATAGTGATTTTAATGCCTTAGTGAACCCAATCATAGCCTTAAATAATACATCCACACTGAACATAATATAAATTACTTTTTGTAATACACTACATATATATTAATAATATTAGTAATCTAACATATAAATCAATAAAATGGTATATTTTTTATTCATATTAAAAAACCATTATGTCATCAAACCTAATCCAATATCTCTCAACGTTATAAGTTATAACATTTCATTTGTACGTTTACCAGACCTACACTGAAGATAAAACTAAAAGAAGAAAAAATAAACTTCAACAATAATTAAAGCAAAAAGGGATTATAAACCATATAATAATAATAAAGGTAAATATAATAAAGGGTTAAGGCATAATATTTATTTAATTTTTTTTTATAGGTATTCTATATTTTTTAAATAGTATTTTATTTAGTTGGATACCACTAATATAATTGGTATATTTTTCTAAATAATATTTTTTTTCAATATTTTCTCTGCAGAGTTCTTAATTTTTTTTCATGATAAATTAAAAAACTACAAATTGTTCTATGGAATAAACTAGTAGAAACTATTTATATAGAATTAGATGATACGTTTTGTTTATTATTACGATATGTCATTTATTCCTATAAGATTACTATATTCATAAAATATGATATTTTATTTTTATTATGTCTGTATTGATGTAAACTACCTTAAAATTTGTTATATATCACGTCATGTTCCAAAATTATTGTTAAACATAGCTATAAAAATGAATAGTCATAATTCATATTAATTATTCATAAATAGCTCTGTAAATAATCAATCATGTATGTAATTGTCATGAATTTAAATCAAAAAAATATTATTCTCACTCGTCGATAGTGTAAATTAAACACAAAAAATATATAGCAATCAGAAATTCGTTAGCTTGCAAAATTATACAACGATTAATTATATACTTTTTATCTATCGGCTTCTGGTAAAATGACACATAAAACGACTAGAAAAAAATAACGTGGAGCTCTCAAAACGGTAATATCATAATGGACCGTAAACCTATGTAATATATTAAATATTTTATAAAATTAATCCTAAATTTTGACATAATATGTGTACTAAAAGTTATTTTTTTTACAACTTATTTACAGAGTCTTCTGGTAAATCAATTTGAAAGCCTTTTACAATATAATATAAAGCGTTGGGTGACCAGTATAATAAGGAACTTAAATCGTACATAATACTAATTCAAACGTCAATATTTTAAACAATGTTATGTAACAAACCAAACAATTAACATTTTTTGTTTAAATACGAATGTATCAAAAACAATATGCCTTAATTCTAAATATTTAATTGTTTACGGTTTTATTAAATATAGAAAAGTATTAGAAAAGTATTCAAGAGAAATACTAAGTAATAATTAATTACGGCGCATGGTGTATGCAAAACACAGACAACATAATTTAAATTTAAAATATTTGGAACTCACTTTACTAATAGAGTTTAAGATGAGCTCGAAGTTGAGAAGATCACCGTAGTCTGCATTAGGTGTGTTTAATTTTAATTAAATGATAAGGCATTCTATACGAAATATAATTTTTAGCCAATGATACAATATGTATTATATAGTATATTATATTATTATTGTTGATATTTTTAAAACTATTTTAAAATGTATATTAATATTATATTACTATTATTATTTTGTTTGATTTTTTTATTGATAATACGGCGTGTTAAACTATTTATAGTTTTTTTTTTTTTAATCCATGGTTTTTCATATTATCTATATAATTATTAATATTAATCACTTGTAAATCAATGCTAGTTTAGATACTTTAAATGTTCTAAATAGGTTTGTGGTTTATCAATATTTATCTTAATTTATCTTAATATTTTTAAAATATTATTATTCATAAAAAATAACAATACACGTGGTTAAGAAAAGTTTTAATATTTTTTAATTTACAAGAAAATAACTTTAATTCTAAAGTAAAAAGACGTTGTTTTTGTTTAAATTTTAAATTTATATGCAATATTTTTAAATATTGCTAGGTATAAGAAAAATGTATGAGGAATTCGGTGTCTATTACATTTACAAGCTTGTGAACTGATATAAAAATTATTATCAATGAAAAGAAAATTTATTTCAAAGATTTTAAGTGATATTTTTAAAATGTATTCATAATAATATTATATTATATTATCCTAATTTTAATTTTGGTTTAGAAGTTAAAGTTAATGGTTATTTCTTTTTTAACGATAACAAAAAAAAAAAGAAAACTAGATCAAACTAGAAAACTTGATTCACGTAAATTTATTACCGTTTTCCTCTTTTTTTTTTAGTTAGATAATCAATATATTTAAGTAGGTACAAATATTTAATTATATGATATCTAATAAAACATTCATTTTTTTTTTTTAATATTTATTACTTATCTATGTTTTAAATATTTCATTTAAATTATGTTATTTATGAGGTAGGTACGTGATATAGAATTCACATTTAGAAATCAAATTGAAGATCAAATAGATGACATGTTCAAGTATAAATTATTTTAATGTTAAAAATTATCGTTAAAGTTATTAATGTTTTCTTAGTTAACACTGTTATTAAAAAAAATCCAATATATTTTGATCTATTAAACATATGCATATACGATTAGTACGAGTTAGTATATTTTTATTATTATTATGTTTTATAATAAGTTGTAACATTTATAACTAAATAATACATGATTTTATAATTTACAAAAAAAAAAAAAAAATGATGTATATTACACATATAATAGTTTACACAGTCTCTGTATCTGTAATTTATTTAAACATTTTTTTTTTTTTTTGTATCTAATACAATTAAATGCACATCAAAAATAATACATTATAAGTATAAGTGGTAAGTTAGTTGATAATATATTTTTACGCATGTGCATTTTTATCTGTAACTAAACTATTGGTGAATACTAAAAACCTACACCATCGATGTATAAATTATTGTCTATTTTCTTAGTCATAATTAACACAGTATTTAATTATATTTGTTTTAGATATTCAATTTGAGTTAAGAGTTATGACATTCGTTCATAAAGAAACAGAGGCCAGTGGTCATTGTCTAATATTAACAATATTAAACTATACTTAAGGTTAGGTAATGTCAATGCAATATAAAATAGTAAGTGACTCATTTGTATTGACGCATTGAATATACATAAATATTCAACAATAATATGTAAGAATCTAAACAAAAATAAACGTACATAAGAACGCTATAATTATATAATGATTAAAATGTATAAAATAATTGGAAAGATTTAGTTTTTGAATATACTTTTAGAGCAATAATAATATTTTCATAATTTATCTTTTTCATAAAAACAATCTTTATTATAATGTAAAGTTGGTTAAAAAGTAAAAGTCTTTAATATAATAATATGTTAAAACATTTAAACATTTATATTTTATTATACATATAAATATATTGTTTTTAGAAGCGAGACTAGTGCTCATTATCAAGTTTCTGTATACTGTCCGCTTTTATATACTATGTAATACTATAACGCATTTATAATTATACAAACAATTTTATTTTATTCACAGATTATATAATATTATAGCTTGTTGGAACTTAGTTTTCCTAATGTTTGAAATCATTAAAAAATAGAGGAATAAAGGAATAAAGCAAACTTATTTTGAATTATATTATCAATTAAAATAAATCAGATTATATCTATAGTTTTCAAGGATGAATTAATATAATAGAAAAATTAAACAAATTATGGTCATAAAAATAACTAAAAAAAAAAATAAAATATATCGTGATTACAGAAAGACATTTATAAATATAATCATAACCTTAAATTTTATTAATATATGATAAGAGAAATAAAAATGTATAAATAACGATTTTTAAAAAAATTAACTCCCAAAAATCCCTGTAAAATTATTAAGCTTTTTGTCACACGAATTAATTGCTTTGACTACTCATAGTGCGCCAAATATACACATTTAACAGAAGCTAAAAATAATGTATATAAATAACAAGGTCAACTTGATTGGTGATTTCGTGCGTAAAAAGTGCTAGCATTTGCTTGATAAATAAAATTACAAATCATAACGTATACATTTAAGTTCTATAACCGTGTTGATAGTATATTCCAATAATAATGGAATTCTGATAATAATTAGTAATGGTATAGGATTTCAAGTATATCTAAAAATATATAAATATGCACTATAAAATTATTTTAAATAAATTAATAGAATCTCAAAGAACATATACACAGAAAATAGTAGAATAATAAATGTTATCCGATGACTAAGTGTTCACTAAAGTACCGAAAAAAAGATAATTTTAATATTTTATAAGCTCATTATTTTAGGTAGGTGCTTCCATATTAATACAAAATATGTGTTTGGTATTATAGGTACATATTATGCATATTTATGGTTATCTAATGACAAATTATAATAAGATAACCGATAAGGTTAAAAGAATTTTGGTTTAAAAAAAAAAGATAATTATAAGCATTATTTAAATATAGATTATATACAAATACGCAAATGACTACCTAACTATCAATAAAGATGAAAACAAAATTATATTCTTGGATGATAAAAACAAAAACAAATGTTTGATAATAATCTATTAAGGTGTATTATAAGTTATGCAAATATATATTTTACAATATATACGTATAATTGAAAATTATACATTTTTAAAAAATATATTTAGTATAATTTTAAAACTAAAAACGTTAAACTAAATAATATTTTGTTTATTTAATAAGCTAAATACAATTTTTAAAAGTTTATAACTGAAATATTGATTTATTTATAAATAATCATCTGTATTTATTATAAATATATATTTCATGTAGCTATATTACACAAAAACTAATCAGTAATGTAAATAAGTACATAATATTATAGTGTAATTTAAAATAACTTCTTAAGAAAACTTTACGAAAATACCATGTTTCTATATGATTCAGAGTTTATTAACTTCTATAAGACTCGGTTCAAGAGTATCATTGATTTATGTAATATGTTAAGAACTTCTTGTCATCAGTATTGAGGTTCACTTCAATAACTAAAATATTTATGGTAATTTTTTTTTTCCTTTAAGTATTAGTAAGAACATAAAAATTTGTACACATTCATTGGTATCAAAAGTTAATTTTAAAAAGTAAAAAAAGTATATTATATTTGTTCACAACAATATAAAGACAAATAAAAAAAAAATTAAAAAATTGGATCTTATAATAGCGCATAAAATATGTATATGAATCATCAACAACACAATTGTAACTTTATTTGATAAATATAACAGTTTATTTTGAACTGTTTGTAATCATTAAATATGTATAATATTTTTATGGGTATATAAAAATAAATATATTAACATTTAAACATATAATTATTACCTACTATTGTATAAAATTAAATAAATTTTAAAAAAATACTATTTTTTCTTTTTACTTTTTATGACAAATATATGTCACGTGAAGACATAAAATTTGTTTTAGGTACGTATTTACAGTTGAGTTGTTAATAATTTCTCGACACTCGATTATTTTGAATACACGAAGTTGAAATATTTCATTTAAAACAGTTAAATTACCTATTTACTAATTTTAAAATGTTACGACTTTTTTTATTTTTAATAGTGTACTAGAAAAGTACTTAAAATGTTTGAAACTCAAAATCAGAGAGTATTAGATTAGACACGAACTCGTTGAATTATCTATGGGAAGTGTGTAGACTATCAACATAGTAAATAAAATGCTTACCTAATTACATAAATATTATTGTATTATAGATACTCGTGTATAAAATTAAACAGCCAAGATTGAATCTTGAAATAAAGTAGTCAAGAGATAATAATATTATATAAAAAACTACAATAATAAACCTTCACTTGAGTTAAAATTATTCATTGGTTTTTGATATGAACTATAATAGATAATCAAACTGAAAAATATTTTATAATAACGTTGTGATTTGTTACGTCAAAACGTCGACTAAAACGTATAAGGTTAAAGATTATTTTTCTCATATTAACTATGCATATTACAATATATATTATTCGTTACTATTACTAAATATTGCTTGTTAATATTGAGTAATTATAATTAATTATTAGTCTTCATTTATTATTAATGTCCCGATTACAAATACTATTAATTCATTAAATGCTATTACAGTTTAAATTAAATAGCATAATCATAACACAAGAACATTTAATTAATTAATCAAAAGCTTATTAGGTATTTAATTACACCATTTAAATCACTAACATATTATCAATTAATTATATACATTTTTTATGTGTATTGCAATTTTTTAATTATATTTATTGTTATTTTTGTATTTTTTATAGTTTTGTTGTCAAACATTATAAATTATGCTATAATCAAATTGTCATATCACTTAACTAAGTAATTTTTATAATTTATAGTATTATATTGATGTATTAGGAACGATTCGATTATATTGGTAGTTACTTTTTTTATAATTACATACATAAAATATCGTTAAATCAAAGTTTAAAAAGTGCAATCACTGATTTTATCAATACTAATTTTTATAAATAAAATTATATTATATATTTATATACAATATAAATATGTATCTAATATTATGTTATGTGTATAAGAATATTTTTTAAATTAATGCATTTTTTAATAGTGACATTTATCTTCAAATATTTATTTCATAATTTATAAAAAACAAATTTATTAAATAATTAACCTACGCTTCGTACTATCTGAATATAATACTATATTAAATAATCTAATCATATAAAATTAATATACTTAGCTTAATTAAATTTTAAATTTAAATCTAAATATTTTTCATTTTATATAACTACATTTAAGTTTATTTTATTGAAAATTGACAAATTTAGAAAGCTTGTACTCCAATTTGACTATTTTCTCCAGTAAAAGTGGTTTTAAACTTAATTTTATAGCTACAGTATGACAATTTTTAAAAAGTGCCTGAAATTTCCACAAAAGTTATTGAGAATTTACTATACCTATATAGTTGCATGCGAGTCTACATCTCGATCAATATGGAGACTTTTAAGAGCTCATATATACAAATACCTGAACCCTTTTTTGCTGAAGAAAAGAAGAGCGGTTTTCAAAAACAAGAAAAACAATTATAGGAATTATCACCCTTTACCCATTTTTCTATATCACTGAGTATTCAAAATATTTGTTTACTTAATACTTTAGTCATAAACTGCCCAAAATATATTAAAATCATTTTAAATACCAATAAACGATAAAAAAAATAAACATCATACTATAAGTGGCACTACTGATCTTATTTTCAAACAGCAAGAACAAACGAATATCGTCGTGAAAATAATTTTGAACGTACAGCATATATATAAATAATATAGCATCGTATAGTTAACTTAATATGTATTCCATTAAACGAGATGCCTACACATAAACTATAATACACATGTGATCATTGTGATCTGTAGAAGCTACACCAGCCGAATTCGTTGTCACGGACAATGGACGAAAAATAAAAATAAAAAACACACACGCTACACACGAACACACGAGAATCCAGTACGGAAGTAACCCATCACCTAACGTCAATTACCATCGAGTGAACTCCACCAGTGCTTCTCATTTTTTTTTTTTTTTTATCGCTCGGCACTTATACGGCAAATAAGTTGTTTAATGGTTTAAAATTTTTTGAAAGTAATTACCACAACTATATTACTTTTATTAGGTGGTAAAATTAATTATTTTTCAAATAGTACAACTGTTGTTCCCGGAAAATATTATGCAATATGAAAAATATGGAGTTATTATGATATTTCATAATTTATTATCAGATGGTGTATTTCTTAAAGGTAATAATACAAACACATGCTGTAATTTCATCTTTAAGAATACCTAGTACGGAAAATCGTTAGAAATTATAGTAACAGACTCGTTAATTCGTGAAACATGGTATGCGAGTCGTGATCACACGACTTCGACAGATTTTGAAGAATACCAACAAATGGTCAAAAATATTCAAATACTCTAAGGTCTGATAGTTATATATATATTTTTTTTAAATGTATAATCTTAATGTACACACATTAAGATTAAATAAACCGCACAGAGCCGTTTGACAAATTTTTAAATTCGGCACCATCGCAGACGCATCATAATATTATTTATTATAGTCATATCAATGTATACCTACTATTGTAAACGCAGAGAAAATCGAGAATTTTCGTGCCTACATTTCGTATTCTATTCGTGTGTACATAATTATATTGAATATTACTATTACTAATTACTAGGTACCTACCTATCAACCACAATCAGGAAACCAGTATCGGTAAATTCGGTAGTTCGGTCCTATTGCGAATTTGACATCCGTCAAGTACAATTATCTGTTCGAGGAGAACTTTTTAGAAAAATAACCGAACTCGACACGGCGATGAAATAAAAATAAAAAAAAAGTCACACACGCACACACATCTATCTCCGGTAATCGTGTAACGCTAAAACCCGACTCGCACTCGGACACTGCGCGGGATCGCACACGACGGCACGTAAACCAACTACACTGTGCTCCGCGGACGAACGACCAAAATCGTATAAAATATTAATCAAAAAAAAATAATTAAATAATAATATTAATAACGGTAAACGACAGAGGGATTTTTATTCGAACGGCAAACGGAAGTGGAAATCGCGCGAAATATCTCTCGTCGTCGTCGTCCGTCGGCGCGAACAGTTGACGCGGTCACAGGACTACGCGGGTCGGCGGCGCGCTTGGAGGGTAATCCGGAACTACTGCGCTACCGTGCGAGGCGGCGGCCGCCGCTCCGGTGCTTGGGCAACTTTGGCGCGGCCGTCGTACAGTGATCGCGAGCGCAGCAATAAAATATTACCGTAGGCCAACGCGCGCGCGAGATTTAACGACTCGTATTATTGTTTTTGTTATTATTGTTATTGTTTGACACGTCCGTCGCGTCCGAAAGCCCGTAGGTACCTATACGACTTCGTTTTTAATTTTACATTAAATTATTATTATTTTTTTTTTCATCCGAAAGGACCGCGTTCATATAATAATAATAATAATATCATAGTTGTTATTAAACTGGAATAATGCGTATTACACTATATTGCCCACAACACGCTGCACGCAGACGGTACGATATTATGTTTTATATTATTATTATTATTATATTGCCATTTTTCGCGTGTTTTCCATGTCCTCCTCACCACAATAATAGTCATTCAATATTAATAAAAATAATAATAATAAAAATATGTTGTTGTTGTAAAAATATATATATATATATTTAACAAACGTGTAGCCGTGTAGGTACTGCGGTTGAAACCGATACGCCGCTCGTTTGTCTGGAAACGTTATATGTACTACATGCGTACAAACTTAGTTATTTAGAAACGATCCACCGGTGCGACGATATTTACTCGATATCAATAAGTGAAAATATTTGATTGAGCTAAACTTTACTGATGGGTGAATTGTTGAAAATGTTTTATACTTAATCTGAAGATTTGTGTAATATATATTATTTTAAAAAAAAGAGTATATTTTCTGCAATTAAATTGCAATTTATTTATCTTATAAATCGTAATGCCGTTTAACACAATCACTCATACGCTAATAACCATCAAATTAAAACCGGTAAAATGTTGTCGTAAGTTAATTATTTGTTAATGACTAATATTACACCAAGTTCGTGTGATTAACCCCAGTTATCAGTCAGCAGTGGCAGCCACAAGCTAATCGTTTACAAATATAATATTACATATTACAAAACATATAATAATCATAATGTAATATATTATTGCTTTACATAATAATCGTTTTACGAACTCTGAAATCGTTGAACTCTCTGAACTCATTGAAATCGTTTTAATGTTCATAATACATTAACAACAACATAAAATGTTTAAAAAAACGTTGCTGTCATCGCTGTGGTCTCTTGTATAGTAATATAATAATATTCGCCGATGACATATTTAATAAATATATCTTCATTTTCTTTTTCTTTAATTTTTATTATTATTATTATTAAGAACAGGTGAGGTTAGGTTTGTACATCTATATACAGTAACAAAACTTAAACTATTCGTGCACTATAATCGGCAGTCGTTTACAGTACAACCAATTTACTAGACTGACGAAGGACATGATATGCGTATTATTATTATAAGTGATATCAATATATTTTCGTATTATTATAATTTCTCATTACTTTATAACTTTTAATTAAAATTTTTTTCGTTGATAAGTTAATAACAAATCGGTAATAATATTGTGCAGTGTAATAATAATAATAATAACCACAGTCGTAAGTCGTAATATTATATCGTCATATTATTTTATGTGCATGACGTGTCGTATGCATGTGGAATTTTAATATTACAGCAATAGTTTACTCGATGCTAATGACTTCTAAGCTTGATGTTATCCTACAACAATCAATATAGCCCTATGTTATAATTCTTGAATATTAATGACAAAGATATCTTTGATAAAAACATTTTTTTTAAACATAATATAATTCTATTATTATTTAATCTGCTTTAATAAAACAAATATAGTAAAATATATTAGACTTAATAATTTTTCTAATTTAATGCTTCTTATTAAAATAGGATAGTTCAAAATTACAAAAAGTTTTAAATCAACTTTAAAAACTGCATAGGTAAATTAAAAAAACAAATTTAATTAATATTTTGAATAGAAAATTATTCTTGCATGTCAGTACTTTCGAGAAACGTTGTTTTATGTTTATTATTTTTTTCTTGGAAATTCGTTTTAGAATTTTATTACTTAAATTATTTTTCGTAATAGTTCTAGAACAGTTTATTGAACAAAATTCATTTTGTCTAACCACAATACAATAAAATAAAATGAAAAAAAACAGCTGGTGAGTTACTCTATACTTCACTGGTATTTCAATACCAGAAATGGCAACTAAAGACGCCATCAATTACACGGGTGACAAAACAATTGGGCGAACATTTGAGAAAACACACAAAAATACAAACAAACTGAAAACATTGAAAGCATCTGTGGGCAAATGGCATTTGGTCTTACATGTTTATGGCCCCCTACATAGTTCATATTCATTATCTTTATAACCGCTGAAAATTGTTCATATATCAATAACGTCTAACACGTTAACAAACAATCACAAAAATAAAAACAAAACATTCGTTAACCGATTATCTTATAAGCACATAACATAAATATTAAATAAAACTGTGTCCCATAAGAATGTTTCACTCACAATATTATTGTCTGAATTACATCTAATCATTTTAATTCTGTTTTTTTTTTTCATAAAATATATATTTTACATTAAGAAAGCACACTATATTTACAATTTTGTAATCAAGTTCTTGACAAGTGTACCTAGATATAAATATATATATATATATTTGCTTGACAAGGAATATACATATATGAAAAATTATTTTTGATATCTATCTACTTGATACATTTGATTTATTGTTAAGTTTTATTTCCATTAATAAAATTAATAATCGTACCTATTTATTACAAAGTAGCTATTTCTATGCACTACGTTGACCTTACAAAATGTATTTGTATTCGATTTAGTTGTTTATTTATAGAATAACTGCATAAAGCGTATGTGTAAACAATATTTTTGGTTTTCTGATTTAGTGTATAAATGATATTTCCCACTTATCAACTTCACATAATTGTCTCGCCCAGCGTTGTTCTTTTTAATCATTTAGACTAAAGATAATATAAAAAAAATTATTTTTAGTTACAATACCTAAGTGTATCTTTGAGGGTTCCTAAATTTACACTTATACCATTTTGAATATATTAATCTAGCACTGATTATTTATTACATAGTTGTTAGAAAAGTTATGTTAAATATTAATATTATATAAGTAAAAACTGATGTATCAGTAAAACAAAATATCTAAAAACAAAACATCGTATGTACAAATAAACCTAGTTCGTTCGTGCATAAAAATGTAAACATTAAATAGTATAAGTCCTTGTCCCGTTAGCTAACACTACATTTTATTAATTTTTAAAATCAATAATTTTTTAAAATAAAAAAAAAAATTATGAGCCCCTCCATCTAATAAATCTAACAATCTATGCTTCTGATATATTTTGCATTGTATTGCATGGTATTATATTGAATTATGACAATATTTATATCAATAAAATAACTTAAAATACATACCTAATCATTATAATTTATTATGTGTATAATATTTAATGTATATTAATTAAACTATATTATTATCATATTATACATAAATGACAAATACGGGAATTTAATTTAACTACAAATATCTTAAAGAATAAAACAATAGTTTATGTTACTAGTTTTTTATAGTTGTCCATAATATTAATTACTAAATAGTTTTAGTTTTATAATTGTATGTATTTAAATAATAATAGGTATTAATGATTATTATGCAGTGTTTTATTTATAATAACATAAATAGGTTTGTCATGGTGTGTGAGTGTTATCATTTTATAAATTAAATTATATTAAATATCATACCTTTGCAAAGTGTTCCTTGTTCAGTTAAAATATTATAACATAAATGCATCTAAACTTTATGATTTATTAGCTTGCTACTACAATAAATTATTATAAAGTCATATAAGATAATAGGTACATATATTTAAAATGTACTTTTTGTTTAATCGTTGAGCATAGAATATATTGCAGTTGAAATGGCCATCATTCATGCACAACGAGGACTACGATCGATATTTGTTTTTATATTATAACGTTATATAACTAATAAGTTATGATATTATTAAATCTACTTGACACTGCATAATATGTTTATAAGTATCAGATAGGTTGCCTGCGCATTAGGTAGGTAAGTAGTTGAGTTTAATATACAGACTTCATATTATTTTGAATAGAATATCAAAGTATGTATTTTGTTTCATTTGTACAAATAATGAAAAAAACTCCAAGTATACCACGTTGCTTAACACGTTATGATCGATCGACAATCCCCACAACAAGAAACATCTATAGGTATGCGGCATTAACCACCACAGAACGCAATCATAATTATTATTGCCGAGGCGTGCTCACTTACCATTAAGTTCCGTACATTTCCGACCTATTTTAACAGTCAATATTCGACGACGTACCTCAACCAAAAGGCACGGACGTCCATCGGTCGGTACGCTCGTATGGATTTATATATGAGTACCTATATAATATATGACTATATGAGTAACTTATACAGGGAACACAACTTCGAACAAAAGTTTATATATTTTAATGGTCGAAAACCATTGCAACTATAACGGACATCGGACATAGGTCGGCCAACGTTTTCGGTAATATTACAATAACATTTCTGAAAAATTAATATTTATATTCTATTGTCGATTAATAATATTATGATATTAAATAAATAAATTTATATTAGACATCGAAAAAATAATTTCAGACTGTACAACATTATATACATACGGAAGCTAGATCATGGAGGTAAAACACGCGTTAATTTTCACTCTGAATCAGGAGAGAAACTTCTGACATTGAATTCGCTTCAAAATAAGAAGTTATTTCGGCTTGCATATAGAAATCCAATCATGTACAGTCGAGTCTTGATAACTCGAACTTCGATAACTTGAAAACCTCTATAACTCGAATTTATTTTTGCCCCTATGGAATTTTTATACACTTAATGCAATATTTGTAACTCGAAAAATAGATAATTTGAATTAATTTTTAGCTAAATTGAAATTCTAGTAATCGAGACTAGATGTAATAATATTATTGTGTTGGAGCACGCCAAGTTGAGGTTGTATCGTGTTTGTAAATAAACCAAACATAGCATGGTTGTATACAATGTGATATGATTAGGCATCTTGTTCGGTGATAATTTTTGATACTTAAAGATCAAAAACTATGATCATAGAATTAATTGGTAACATTGTTTCAATGTCTTCAGGTAATTAGTGCTCGTCAAAGGGCTCCGATTATTTAACTTTCAATCACCTGCGAACGGCTTTTGATCACACAAATCCAAGAATGAAAGGCATCTAAGGAAACTGCTAATAAGTTAGCACATCGAAGTGCGTGCGAGTGAATTAACAGATAATATTACTACAGCACTCCTGTGTATGTCGGCATTTGTCCGGAACCGGAACCACCGAGCCTTCGGGTCAGTGGGATGGTGTTGCTGCGCAAGTGGTCTTCCTACAAACGGAAGTAGTGCACTCCTATCAAAGAGCCTGCCAGCAGACGGTTGTTGAACATTTATTATAATTATTTTGGCGACTTTACTTCCTATGACTGTAGGCTTGCATGGCAATGTCTAAATCGAGGTTCCTGAAATTAGACATAGTACCAAACACCATCGTGATCTGAATAATCGTGTCTCATATTATTATAATATGTGTTATAACAATAAATGTTATTAAATGTCATATTTATGTATAAATTACTAACAAGCAAATTATAGTTTTTTTTCAATTTACATAGCTTAAAAATATTTAAAAATCTCAATTTTCATAGTTATAAGTTTAAACAATAGCCTATATTATTTAAACTTAAAATTATTTAAATTTGTTGTAACTTACTTATAATAATAAGTACAAGTCAATAAAAAAAAAAAAAACCTGTATAAAATATTAGATATCTTCTATAATATTTTAATATAATTTTTACTTTGAAACCACGGAATAAAGCATTAGCATTGTAATGCTTAGACTTAATTTAAAATATTATATGATTTATTGATCATGTAATAAAATTAATAATAAGTATTATTATGTTAAAGATATCATAATTTATTCGTATCATAATATTTATTAAATTATAAATACTTAATATATAATATTAGAAAAAAAATTACATTTAGAATATTTTTTTCTAAAAATAGAGTTCAAGTTTTAGTTTTCGGTTATACTATTTTCGCTATTTTAAAATTTGGAATCTGTTTAATTTTGTATTACATTATACATGATTATTTTAAATTTTAAAATTAATACATCATAGTTTAATTTTCTAAATACTTTGACTATTTTTCTTTTTTTTTTTTTAGATATATTCAAGCATTTAAAATTATTTAATATTATTATTAATATTGGCTTGGTTAAAATGAAACATTGACTAGAAGAAAACATATAACTTGTTCTTTAAGCTGTATAGAAATATTAAAAATATGTAACGTTAAGTTGGTAACATTACTATCCTTCACTTACTTACCATACTGCTGTCTGTTGCATATTAAGTGTATCCATTCATATTTTTGTTTTTTACAAATGTGTATAATTTATATTTATATTTTTAACTACGCAGAAAAACATTTTTTAAAATTTTTTTTTTAAATCACAACAATTTTATCCAAAAAGTAAAGTATAATAAAAGATTATTATCTAAATAGTCTGAATCTTTTCATTTTCTTTTTAGACGATATAAATTTTTTTTTTTTTTTTTAAAGTGAATAAAAACTTAAAACTAATACATAGTTCGCTCCTCTTAACTTGTCTGTATACTTAAAGGATATCAAAGAAACATGGTCAAAATTTTACTTTATATGCATTTGAAATTCATTTTGCAAAACCACAAATATTTACAAATTGGCAAGTATTTTATAGTAAAAAATGTAAAAGATCTCAAATTTTAGAGCTAAGGTAGGAGCTAGATAATTAGATCATACTGTTCATTGTGAAACTAAAAAATCTAAGAAAATTACAGTTATTTTGTATATACAGTATATATATGAAAGTCAAGTTTGAACGAAATTTATTTATTTTGTTAAAATATTCAAAAATAATATTGATTGAGAATCAAAACTTTTACATTTACAGTAAATTTAACTATAATATGTTATACCTATGTACTTACCTAATCTGATATTTTTAAAATACTATTAAATATCAATAAAAATGATAAGTATTATTTTATTAAATTTTAAAATAGTATGTATTTATAGTTTAAATAAATATACGTTCAATATGTTTCCGTTAAAAATTGTATTACCTCAAAAGTGTAAAATAATAAGATTAAAATACGTTTTAAATATATATAATTATAATAATAATAATATAACAAATGCAATGTTTATAAAAAAAAAAAACAATTATATCAAGTTATCTTCTAACAGTAAAATAAATTACTTTAGTAACTGATATCATTAGATATCTTCTTCACTCAATTTTTTTTTTTCTTGAACACATATTCTTATTATTGTACCCTAGGAAACATATTTTATATTTTTACACAATAAAAACTTTAATTTCTATAGTGGCATATTTACGGGGGTCCATGGGGTCAAGACACCCCTTCCTTGGCTTCCTAAATATGTATCGAAACGTCTAATTTATATAATATATTATTATATTCTGTGCAATTATAAGTTATATCTTGTAACCACATAAAATGCTATTTTATACGTACCAAATCGGTAGAAAAAATTTTATCACAAATTACTATGCGTAGTTGACATATTATTTCGCCAGTTGGAAATAGGGTTTGAATGTTTATATTTAGTTCAACATTTACTGATACACAAAAATATTACTTGAGAATTGGTTGAATTTTATTTACCACCAGTGGAAAATGATAATGCTATGTTGAAATTAAAATATGGAAATTAAAAATAGCCAGTGAAGACATAAACTTCAACGGGTTAGAAGCACTTTTGAGCTGCCCAAAGAATGACTTTTCTGAATTAGTTTTTCGGTAAACAAAAAAAAACACATTTTAAATGATTTATTCACACTAAAATTTAACTTGAAACATTTTTATATTATGTAATTTGCATTAAACAATTTTTAAAATATTAAAATTCAATGTTTTTTGAATATTTAGTATTTTACATAAGATACGTAAGCTTTATTTGACACTGATGTATCTGAGATAAGTATTTTCACCTTATTGGTAATAGGTACACCATTATTTTAACATACTTTTATAATAATAATTTTATTATATAGTTGTGATGACCTACCTATTAAATTACGTTATATATATATATATATAATAAATAATAAATATGTTTAATAATTTTTAATTTGACTGTGATCATAGTTTAAATAATTATGCCATAATAAACCTAAAACCTGAATTTAACAGAATAATATTACAAGACCAAATAAAATATTATAAATCACTTTTTAGTTCCTTTTTATTTTGTTATGATTGATTCTTTCAACTTTTTAGTGTATATTATAAAAAAGAAATATTCTATATGTTGATGGCATTAAGTCCTAGAAAATTGGAATTTGTAATATAAATATTGTTTTATATGATTAAATACAAATAATTAATATCAAAATGGATTTATGTTAATTCATTGTAATAAATTGAATTTCTACATAGAAATATGGTAAATTTATTTAATAAAAAGAATTGGGGGAGTGTGGGGGGCTTGGCCCAAACAGATCTGTATTATGAAAATGTTATGGACCCTCCCTATGAAAAATTCCTAAATATGCCACTGAATTACTATAATATCAAAAAGCATATCGTGAACTATGCAATATTATATTATTATGTTGAATTCAAATTGAACACTTTCATTATAATAGTAACCTACTCAATTACCTAACATTGTATAGCGGGGCGGTACCCGATTGTCCAGCTTTTTTTTTGTATATTTAAAATAAATAAATTGCAATCATATTACGATTATTTAATTATGCACTACTCTAATTTTCAACGCAATATACTGATATTAATATTAATTAATATTGTGTACTAATATTTATTTTTATTAATTTAATGAATAGTAAATTTCTATTCTTGAGACTTGAATCGAAGTTTTGTATTTCACAGAGTTAAACAATTATTGTCATTTCATGAATTACTAATTATTTATTATCATTGAATTGTGTTATCTGATGTTTAATTATTAACACAGTGAAATAATAATAATAAAAAAAACTTCTGTAATAATTAATAACTAAATGATTATAACTGATTCAAAAAAATTAAACGTTTTTTAATTCACAATTTATTATGCCACTAATTTTGACCGTATGTTTTATTTTATAATTATTTTTATTATTTTAATAGGTATTTATGTGTTTCTGAAACTAATTACAATAATATATGAGTGAGTGAACTTCTAACGTTAAGTTAATTTTAAAGAACCCTCATTGATCTCTAACAAACCATTAAAACTATGTGGCAGAATCGATGTAAGAATGAGTAACCATATAACTATACGGTAGAGGTGTTAGAAGGTGAACAAGGAAGTTCAAGGTATGATGGTTATCTTCACCTTGTTCCATCGAGATAGGTGCTTTTAACCATATCGATGCTCCTATATCATGGACGGTGAACTTCTCGATATTTCATTTGAATACACTTCCAAGATGATATGATTGTGACTGGTTCTTAGAAATTACTTATTCTAGTAATGTGATAATTTCAACGATTCCTGACAGATTAAAGTATTGTAGATGTGAAAATCGCTATTCAATTGCTATTCTATAATATCACGGCATGTTAACTATCACAGATTGGCTGTAAAGGCTCTCTTCCAATATGGTTTTGAAAATTTTGAATGCTGTATCTTGTGAATGGAAAAATGTACGAATTTTTACTCAAAAGTCAAAACCCTACCCTCATATATAATTATTTATATACATATATATATTATTAATCATAGGCTATGTGGTTTCTAATTTGTTCTGGACTTTGATTATCTCAATCTTAAAAGATATTCTTTGGCTGTGTTACCGAACCGATATCATTCAGAATATTTTGCCTAGTCATAAATGAATAAAATGGCCAACAAAACATCATAGTTTTACAGCCATAGTGTTACATATATTATATTCATGGGGAATATGTAAGATACGCCAACACAATTCTAAAGTTTATCTGACCATTATTAACACAATGGCGTAATTGAACAAATCGTAATTTTTTTATGATCTATGCGTAGTAGCGGGGTAAACGCGTGTGGTTTCCTGCAAATAAGTGACATGTCATTATAATATTGTTTTTTTTTTCAACCAGCCGTGTGCTGTCATAAACAACAGCATAATAATATTATGTTTAGTTCCATTTCGATTAACTATTGTCGTCGATGTGCAGTTCATTTTTCCGGTCGGTTTAACCTAGCTAACTTCAATGCTCGCTGTTGAGTGTCGTCTTACTTATATATCTACATAAATTTAAAATGAGATTTTTTTACTAACGGCTAATATCAGAACCTAAACCAATTGAAATAAAAGTAATATCAATAGAATCTTCGAAATTCATAGGGTGTTTTAAGGTTATTTTTTTCAAGTTTCTATATGGGTTAGGTTAACGCATGGATTTCGTTTAAGCTCACCAAAATTCGAATCATTTTTTGTTTATATTTAGAGTTTTTGTTGGCTACAAGAATCAAATGAAAAAAAAAAAACAATAGAGAAATTGTCCCGTCAAGCGTTATTATGGGATTTTTTTAAAAATAAAATAATATAATATTTAATTACCTATTAATTGTTAGATATTCAAAGTATTCAACAAAAGGTAATGTACATTTACTTATGTATGTAGCTTATAAACGCATACACTGTTTGATCGTTTTTCATAAAAGTTTCTTAAATTTTTCTTGGAAATATCAATTTTAATGATTAATTTGAATTACGCTAAAAAATATATCAAGTTCCATGAGTGGATGTCACATATCAGTCAAATTAGTTTACAAAGCGAAATACACCGATGCCAGATAACTCGTGAACTGAGGTATACTAAAACTGAGAAACACTGATTTAACACTGTGTTGCAGCTGGTTATATTAGATAATTTAATATTACATGTTAGAGAGGTACATGGCTTAAAGTTATAGGTTTTTTTTTTATAGTACCAACATGTTCATACAACATGTATGGCATGTTTGTCAAAATAAATTATAATTAACATTCGTACATGGAATATAAACTTAGGTTTCTTACGGTGCTGCGCCGACGACAAAACAGCTTATCAGAAACGTGTTAAATTATAAGCCACGTTTCGCTCATTGCAGTCTACAAACGAGAACCTGCAGTATATTACTTACTACTCGATGATCGTTATCGTTTAAAACGAATTTCCAATTTTAAAAAAATCAGCAAGCCTAAGCAATATCTGGCAAGCCAGTAATCGGCAATATCATTAGCGATTGTGTAGAAATATTGTTGCTTCATTCGTCGTAATCCAAATATAAAGATTCAAAAAAATATATGAATTAATTATAAAGAAATAAGAAATTATAACAACTTAATGTAAAAAGTATAGAAATTATTAAATTAAATGTTAATAAATAACTATTATGTAATAAAAAATAAAAGGGGTAATAATTTATAATACTAAAAAATTACACCCAGAGCGATCCTCCTCATAACGTCATAGTATACGTTACTGTAGTCAGCACCCACTAATTCACCTATTGTGAACACTTACATTTTAAACTTATTTCAATGTTATTCAAATTGTTTTAGAAGTATGCGTTCAGGTTTGTAAGGTACAGTTTTATTGAAATATTATTAATGGTATACTTGTGAATTTGCATTTGTTTTAGTTTTTGTAAATTTCGCAGAGGGGGTTGTGATAAAATATACGTATATATAAATATATGATTTTAAATTATCACATAACGATTAAGTACATCTATAATTATGTATATTATTTGATCACATATATCATATATTCATTAATTTCAATCTAGTAGGTATTATCTCCGCCCACGAATAAATATCCAAGTTAAGTAAAAGGTTTGTCTGAAAATAATGATCCGAAAGAAAATATTAAATCTACAGTTCTATAATTTGCTAGGAAGTAATTCGTGTACACAACCAACTATTTCAGTATTTAATAGGTCTACGATTTATACTTTATTATGATGATGATTAATGGTATCAAATACTATAAAGAACAAGTGTAATTTGTTCTTGGGAAATACTTTGTATAAACTTATCATTCACTTCTAAGATGCACAAATGTAAGCGAAGTCAATTAAGTTAATAGATGTACAGTAAGGTATGTACATAGATTTTCTCGAAATTATTTATACAGTGCTCTAATCTTGCAAGGGCTCTTTCAAGGATTTAACTCATCATACAAGTTCTTCAGCCTTGAATAGAGCGTTTTCGGTAATTCAAGGCTTAAATTATTTAAAAAAATATTATAGTCGTGGTTATACTAATATCATAATTTAAAGTTTACGTGTAATATCTTTTGTTATGTCTAACGACTCCCTTCTTATAAAATTATAAAAACATTATTGAAATGTGCTATACCACCGATCTATTATCAGTTTATGTTTAAGCGTTCTATTTTTTTCATTCTTGTTTTGTTGAATCCCTTATATAAAATATCTTTGCGTTCAATGGTACACATTTTTAATACTAAAAGAACAATCATAATAAAATTATTATATAGAATAACAAATATTAAAATTCACAATAAAGATAATAATAATATTTTTACTACTTGTATTTTCCGAGCAAAAAAAAAAAAAATAAATAATTCAAATTTTCTTAATATGGAAAATGTCTTGTATTTTTAAAATAAATTTACTGTCTATAGTGATTTTATAGATAAATTATTATACTAAATGTCAATTGATCGATATAAATTATTATTTTAATGTACGTATATTTTTGTTTTGCGTAATAGAAACATCGTACACAATTGATATCTGATAATAGTATGTATTTTCTTATGAATTATAAATGTTTAATAACACTATTACCACTATATTATAAACTATTTTTTGGTTTGTTTCATAATGTTCAAAGTTTATTTTATACTTCTTTTCATGATTTTAAATTTGAAAAAAAAAATCGTGTTTTCCTATAAAAATGAACATAGTTATTACGTTATTTTTGTAGTCATTACACCATTACAACTGTAACACGTTTGATCGATTACGTTGAACTTGGACCATAATAATGTATACTAATACTATAGAGTATAGAGTATAGCCAGTATAAGAACAAAAATAAAGGCTAACAAATAGGTACCTATAATAATATAATATGTAACGTATTTTGTACCTATTTTTCTTTTTTTTCTGAAATGCATTTACATTAAAACTTGAATACGGATATTATTCTTATACAACACATTTATTATACAAACAGTCATTTATTAATGAATATGATGTTACGCTTGACGTCATTGGATAAATAAAATAAAAAGTAGGTTCGTGTATATTATATTGTGTATAGTACAGCCAGTATGTACACTCGCTCACGCACATCGTAATATTGTATAATATAGGTAAACGAAAACCCTTACTGTAGAAACTATCTCTGTAAGCCTTACTCATTGTTTATTATAATTGGTAATGTATATAAAATTATAATAACATAATATTATGTTATTAACCAAATAGTTGCTGGCTTGCTGAAATATGGCTTGTGTGAGCAGTTTATTATATTATATTATATTATATTTTATATTATTTAATAAATACTATCAATTAAACCAATACAATAGTGATAATCTAATAACCATAATAAGCCTTACGCATTATTATTTATTATGCAATTATCAACATAGTAATTAATTTACGTTGTTTTTCTGATAACTGTTAGTTATCGTGGCGTACTACACTATTTTATAAATTCGATATTTTATTAATAATCTTCTGTTTACTTTTATCCATTATTATCTTATAATCATTAAATAAAACTAAACTTAGACAAATTTGGTTTGTTTATTTATTTAAAAAATATTATGATATTATTTTATAATGTTTATTTTTATATTTGTAGTTAGGCATAGTGTTGTACACCATTAAATAAAGGAATTATTCTTAAATATAAAAAAAATTATATTCGTCTTTAAAACACGAATGAGTCATATCAAACATTGGTAGATAGGTTGGTATACACTATACACGTTATTTACAACAAATACGAAATCCTTCGTAAAAATTGTACCTACTTATTATAGATTAATCCAAATAATAATAATAATATGGTTGATCGTTACATAGAACGCAAGTTCTATAGTACTGTACGGATCAATCGAACAATTTTTAAATTAAAAAAAAAAAAAACACCAAGGTTATAATTTATAATGAATAGAATACACATACAACTCCAGATCGTACCGATTCATTCACTCAGAATACCTATATAATGAACAATAATATTATTATTTTTATTCTTATTGACTACATTTTTAACATTAAGCATCGATCGAACATCTGTAATTTCAAATTTGTAAATACTATTATTATTATTACCTACTTCTATACTATCGTATATTAATTTTATTATTCTTATCAATTATTATTGTTTTTTAATTGTTCAAGAAAAGATAACTCTTGGAATTGGGCATTAAGCGTTATATATATTATATATTATATGTTTAATACATAGTAAAATACAATACAATATAGGATTAAATAATAACAATAATAATATTAATCAAAAATGTACAAAGCTTAAAATGTTTTATAATATTAATTTATACAATACTGGCTGCTGAAGGAATGCGAAAATGTTAGACATTGAAAGTTCTTGTCCTAGGCTTTTGAAATATGTCGTCAGATAATTTGTTTCGGTTCCTATAAAATTGTTGTTGTTGTTGTTGTTGTTATAACTTATTATTGCAATTTTACAAATTACATGAAATTAAACAGACCTAAATCGCACTCGACAGTACAATTCGCATGTAACAATTAGCAAAGTTTCAGCGGCAGAATGTCTGATAGCCGCACGAGTAGGCGTGGAACATAATATCACTATATTATTATCAACGCGATGCTACGTACAATATACATAATAATAGTAGAAATATATTGTATGTATAAACGTTTTACAGGAAAACGAATGCTACCAAAGGGTGCAAATCGGTCCACGTTACCGAAACTCGATATTATGATATTTTAAATTGTACCAAAAGACAGTTTCGTCCGACGACCACAATATTATGTGGAAAAACATATTTACCGTTTAATGACGTAGAATAATAATATTTTGTAAATTACAGCAGATTATAAAACATTTCGTTTCTATGCCAAATTGTATTGTAGGTCTGGCGTTAAGTGTATTATTATATAATATAACCGCAGTGAACAGTGGTTACCTGTAGCTACACCGCACAATATGCAATAATATTAATAATTAAAAAATGATAATAATCATTTGATATATGTCTTCAAATGACGGTTTCCAAATGTTTAGATTGGCTTCCACGCAACTATCAATGCTAAGACGTCGTCCGTAAACTTCCAGCCAACGAATAGGTTGCAACCTTCGTAGAAAATAATATAATGTTCACACTTTTTAATAGGTCTTTTTGATGACGGCATCGATGGATTATATTATTACATCATGTATTTTAATTTTTAGTTCTGTGTTTAAAAACTAAATATTACATGTTTACGATCTGACTTTAATATCATATGAAAAAAAAATGTAATTATTATTATATCGATAGTGTAATTTTTTTAATGTTAATCATCAATTATTTTAAAAGTTATTGACGTTATAAAAAATATTATTTTTATTATATTATTATTATTACAAAACCAAAATTGTTAAAAAAAATATATGTATTCTTATTATTTGTATATCGTTTTATAATTTTTAAGTTTTATAGTATAATGCATTTCTCACGTTAAAATCTTATCTTATTATTACTCTATATTCATAATAATAAATATGTTATCATCAGACGTGTTCAACCAGATGGTTTTTTTTTTATTATTATTGAATGATCACCAACGGAAATACCGAAGCAATAAAACATTAATGCTTCAATTTTTTCCGGGTGATAAAAAAAATAAATATGAAATATACCTTTACTCTATCCTCTGGTATGCATAATTTCATTATTCAATGCATTTATAATTTTAAAAACTAATTAAATTGGTAATTTATTGTTAATATAAATCTATTTTGTCAACATATAAAATAGTTGAAAATTTTTTTACCTTAACACTTTAAGTACTTACAAAACTGCACACTTTTGTTTAATTTCTATCTATATTAATTATTTACTTTTATCACACTAATTATTTGAATTCCTTTTCAATGTCATCCACTAAGTCAAAAATATATATATTTTTTAATTTTCATTTAGAAATCAAGTACCGATACATAAGATGAGCATTTTACATCTTGTTGTAAAAACACAAGACATGTAAATTCGTTTGCAAAGCTTTTGACGTCATAAGCAGTCAAGATAACATAATAGTATAGTACTATAGTGTAATATTATTTGTTTGAAGTGATATCATTAGATTTTGATGGGTTGACCATCATATTCATTCCCCAAAACAAAATAAAAATGTTAGTATAATAGTATGTAGGTATAGGGGTTTTTTTTTGTTTTTAATTCCAAAGCAAATTCAGTATATTTACAATTTTAACGTTATTTATGTATCATATATTTATATCCATGATCTTGGTTGTTTGCGAATTATGAATATCTTGTAATATAATAAGTATATGTACAAAATAAAATAAAGCTTTAGCACCATATTCATTATAAGGGTAATATATGAGTAAGGTATATATAGCTGTTGCTACGTTGATCATATGTGATGACCTTGGTTTGACATAACTAGGATTTTCTAGACGACTTCCGGTCTTAGCTGGCTGTTTTTGTGAGCAATGTACGGGGCTACACCAAAAAGTTCCAGTTATGCGAATAACCCTGCATTATAAATCTTTCTTTTATGGACTATAATGCGTCCTTGAAAATGTTTAAATAAAACTTTGGACACCCATAGATTGTTTAAAATATATTGTCTAAGTATACGTTTAAACTCGATACGCTAAAAACTTTAAAATGTCGACCTTGTCATGAATTTTAAATAATTATTGTTGTTATTATTTTATATATGAAAAAAAAAAATGGTGTTTTGGTGTTTTGAAAAAAAAATCATACAGATTATATTGRTATGCTTTGTAACCAAGTTTCTTATACCAAGTAAACTGTTGAAAAATGTTTACTTTTGACCTCTATAATGCACCAAGGATATTCACTTTTACATCGGAAACCACCCCCAAAGTTTGAAATTGGAGCATTATTTCGACTAGTTATGCTGTACACATACACAAAAAAAAAAAAAAAACATTATGTTCCGCATAATACCTACGAATTCTGGAATCAATTTCGTCCATAGCACTTCCACTATGCCGATGTAATGATATAATATTAATAACCAGTATATTAACCGTTGTTCATGAAGAACTATATAACATAATACATACATGTATATAAAAATTGTTTATGTATACAAATATTATAACTACCAGTGTATTTCCTTCCCACAATTATTCCATCGTTTTCTTTTATTATTATAATATTTGCAAATTATATAGATAAGTAAATATAGGAAATTTAGGAACACGGGAATAGTGTATTTTTAATTCTGCAGACTTAACAAAATATAATATTTTATACACATAATTAGATAAAAAATAAATTGCAGTTAAATTTTGTAAATGCTAAAAAAGTGTCATCGTAACGATGCATTTATATTTTGAATTTATGCTGTAACTTATTATTTCCTGCGTAATTTGAAAATAAAACTCATCTAATATGATGAAAAAATGTACAGTTCACAGAACTAACTAGCTTGGTCCTACCACATAAATAATGTTACTTACTATTATAATAATATGTTATATCATAAATGTTTCACTGGAGTACCTACAGACTTTATTCAATAAAATAGACAGACGACGCTATAATAATGCGGGACATACTGAAGCGAAGCAGTAAATGTTCAGTTATAAATCACTCGCAAATATTTAGAGCATCAGACGATAACAGTTTGTTTTAATTTGTTTTTTACGCATAATTATTAATCATGATATTAAAACTGAATTTATGTTTTATAATCTTTAAATTATTTTTTATTAATATTTTAATTATAAAATGTATGTAGTATTCAAATAATATAAATCGTAAGTTTTATTTGTTATTTTTTTTTCTTGTATGTTAATGTGAACATTAATGTGTCTTATGTCAAAACGTTAACTCTGAGGTCAATTTTTATTTTGTTGTTCAACTTATACATTTAATACACAAGAACGTTTTTTTCAAAAACTAGCAATATCTTATTCAAGCATTATATATGATTGTATTTTTTTTTTTTTTTTTTTTTATTGTTTTATTTTCTTTCAACTCATTTAAGGAAAATATAGTATGCTATTGTTTTTTTTTTCGAAATGCAACTACTTTTACCATTAGAAGTTTTTTTTTTTTTTTTAAAAAAAAAGGATAGTAAAAATCCTATAATACTTGGATAATATATAGTCTAGTTCAAGAAAAAAAATCAACTTCTACGTATATATATGTATGTTTTAGGTGTTGAATGAAAATGAAAGAGAAAATCTCTGCCCGTTTGTCAAGCTCTAACGCAAGCTACTTATTTAACCCTTCGGTATAATTTATTTTTTTATCGGCTTAGACTCTAATTGTTCAGTTTGATGTATTTAAAGCTATAAGAATATATTAATACGATTAAATTACTTACTTCCTCAATGATAGTAATATTTGTAGTTTTTATATTTAATAGTTCAATTATAAATCATACATCAAAATTACTGTTTATAAAATAATTAGGAGAATTTCTATTTTTTTTTTACACTAACATTTTTAAATGTCTATAAATATATCTATCATATAGGTACGGATAATTAAAAAAAAAAAATAAGTGGTCTGTTTCAATGTTTAATTGGTATGTATTTAAGATTCATTAAAATTAAACGATAGTATAAATTAATTATGTTCTTTAATAGAATAATTACATACTTAACGATATCTATAGAAATATAAATGAATTATTTTATATAATATTATTGAGATAACATATATAATAATATTGCATATGAAGTATGTTATAAGTAAACGTTTTAAACTACAGTTCAATGTTTATAAAACTGTAGTAATTTTAGTAATTTTATTTTATTTAGTACTTTTTTTATATGTAGGTATTAGTTTTATCTAATTTTTTTTTGTTTGATACATTGCTTAAATAATTACGTTATAATATAAAATAAAAATTGCACATTAAATTTTAAAACCAACGTTTTAACGCATTATTGAGCCAGCAAATGAGTAATTACTCATTGATTTGTTATTTAGTAATGTTCAAACGGACCACATTAGGCACTTGAATAATTAAAATTATGTAAATATAAGTGTAAATAATATACTTTACATCTTTAATATAATACTAAAATATACAGCGTCACAGCGTATGAGTTAAGTAGAGGTAAATATATGAGTATTATATTTTAAAACAATAACAATATTAACTATACCTTTATGTAAAATACTCGTATAACATTTTTGTATTTATATATTTGTAGGAAATATTAGTATAATATATATTTTATATTCAGAGCATAAATTAATTTTTATAAAAGCTTTTTTATCTGTTCACAATTTCAAATTTTCTTTTAATTTTCATTCCAATATAAAATTTATTTATAAAATTAAAAAAAAAAAATATTAGGTGGAGAAAATGTTAGTGCTTATTTCTTTATTACAAAGGTAGTTTTATTTGTATTATGATATTAAATTTTTTTTTTTAAAATAAAAATTTCTGACGTTGCGAAAATTATTATCAACCTATCATCTTCTAACAAATTTAAAACATTTTATCATATTATGTCATAATTTCAATCAAAATGTATACAATTTTACCAAAAAATATCGGTGAAAATGTATTTTGATCGAAAAATATTAGTTGGTAACTATTTACTCTAAATCATAAATTTGGTACAACAATTATACAGCCATGTATCATATCCTAAGTTCCATGCAATTAAAATTAATTGAACATTGTCTTAACATAACATAATATGCTTGATGATTGCCGGGTCATTATGTTTAAGTTTATTTTTTTCCTGAGAACAATGCAATTATTTAGTAGTGTTATTAATTTTGCATTTAATACATTCATTAAACAATTTAGGAATTAATTTATTTTTCAATTACAAGGTTAATTTTAAACTATTGCGTATGGCTAGATGATTAATAACAACACATTCAAAGAAGTCCTGTAGGTATTATTTTTAATATTTTAAGCAGAATGGTTTTATACCTATATTTTTCAATATAAAATTGTTTTCATCAAATAAATACTTACTTATAGATTCAATAAACATTGTATTTTGTATCTTAACGAGTTGTTTATACCAAAAAAATGAATAAACTTGGTATTTTAATTTAAAAATTTTATTTCCAAATTTCAATTTAGTTCACATGCTGACAAATTAGCGATACCAGTTTAAAGATTATTCAAATTACTATTACTATATTATGTGACAAAGAATTAAAAAAAAAAATTTACTTAGTGACATTTGTAAAATAGTATTCGAAAAAAATTACGAAAATGTCAATAGTTGTTAATTTGTAGATCCACTAGTTTTCTAGAAAATGTAACAAATTACCAAATTGTTTCTTGCTTAGTAGTTATTATCTCTCTCGATTACTCTATGCTTATATTATTTATTGAGTTAATAAATGTACAGGGAAAATATAGTAGGTTAGTAGCCAGTAGATACAATACAGTTGTTGATACTGACAGTAAAATATATACCCGTAGTACCTATATTGCTTAATTTATATAATTAGTACTAAATCAAAATCATATATTTACGTGTTTACGTATTATGGTGTTTCCAAATGCGTTTCCAGTGGTTTATCATCTAAACTCTAAAGTCCCAATAATACTATTCTGTTTTCTACCAGACACGTAATAATATTAATAATATGTTATTACCTACCTATATTATTATGACCATATCATTTTAAAACATAGGCACTTATACTTCATACATATATTATATTTAATAACGACCGGAATCGTCATCGTTGGCTACAGTGCTTAATTATAACCTGTAAGGCCACAGTGCATTCGATTTTGTTTTAGGCTTTTTTTTTTCTTGTAACAACTATAATAATCATAATCATAATTACGATTTTTATTATTTTTCACCGCCACGATTTTTTCGTCAAATCGACCATCACCACGTCACGAAAATATTATTAATTATTATACTGTCTCATACAGAGGCGTATTAAGGTTTTTGTCGTTCCCGTAGGTTAAACTTTTTTGGTACTACCCTAGGGACTCGACGACATATATGATGAAACCTATTTACATTTTTTTTTTTTTTTTTTAATATATATATGATATATATTTTCTACCAAACAACTAGTATAATAAGGACTACAAAGCCCCTTTCAAAATCAAATTCTGAGTAAAAACATTTATAATGTATTACTTATTACTCACTGAAAATATAGCACCAAACAGTTCACTATATAAATATAAAAAATAATATTGTTATCATTATCGTATAGGACAATATAATGAATAGAATATGGAATTTGAAGCAAAAAATCTAAAAAAAAAACAAAGCTTTATAAATATTCAAAAAAAGTTTAAAATGCATAAAAAGTAAGCATTAAATTATTAAGAAAATAGTGTTATAATATAATAGATTTCTTTTATCTTTTATTAATTCGTTAAATTAAATTAAACATAATGAGATAAAATCGGTTGAGCCATATTTTTGAAACACAATATGCAATATTAAAATAAATATTAACCTTTCAAATACTTTTATTTAGAACAAATTTTGAAAAATTGTTTCAAAATGTAACCTAAAATCAAAAAAATACCGACTCCATAAAAAGCATAAATATAATAATAAAAAAAAATTCCTGGATTTGATTCTATATTGTATGAATTTTTATCTGTGACATAGCTCCGTTTAAAGTAATAGGAATAAAAGCAAATGCCTTCAAAATTCGAAATCTAATAATGAACTTACAAAAATGAATAACTACAACATTATTAATAACCACGCATAGTATTAACAATGAAATATGATTGTACATTAAATTATTTTAATCATATATTGAAATAATTCATAGTTTTATAATATTTGTAAAGTTTTAATCACAATATTTGACAAAGCACAATTTTTTTTTTTTTTTTTTTAAGAAATAAACAATATTAAAACTTTACAGATGGTATTTTATAATTTATTTTTTTTTTTTAATCATAATTTTGGTTCCCTTTTTATAATATTTAGGTAAAATAATGACAAATATTTTTGTATAAACATCGATACAGCAAAGTATTTATAATTTAACTAAATATTATACAACTTTGAAATACTTTAAATGAGTGAAATATTTAAATGTCTATAAACAGCTTATGGCATAAATTTAATGTGATTTGATAAATTCATCACTTTTATATTATAACTTGCAAAATGTAGGTTAAATATAAATCGGTAATTACACATGTTTATGATGTGTTATATCCTGATATCAACATAATACTAAATCAGTATTTAATGTACAAGACGTGTTAAACTCGGTGAAACTAAGTAAAATTAGTGGTAAATTTATTGAGATTTACTAAATAATTACGATATCCACTATTAACAAATGGATTTCAAACACAATTAAAATATAGGTATCTCTCATTTTAGTATTAACAAATAACAATACGTTTTTAATAAATTATATTGTCCTATCAAATATGCAAATTAAAAAAAAAAAAAAACAATGAAAAATGAAAGAATATAATATTGCATAGGTATCATACGAGTATATCATTACTATCATTGGTACCTTATAATCTTATCACGTTGTAACGTTTTAAATATTAAAATATAGTAAACCAGTATAAAAATGTAGGTAATATGAATATGAATATGATTTGCTTTCAATATATTTTATTATCTTAATAATTGCCTAATTATTATATTTAATTTTGCCATTATGTGCCATGTAAATAATATAATAGTAGTTAGACATTTTTGAATAATT
>VUJU01000077.1:74262-119026 GCA_009835225.1 Aphis craccivora
AACAGTAATTTACTTGTCTTAGGTATTTATATTTTTATATAATTCAACACTTATTGATACAAATCTACAGTTATATAATTAATTGTTTAAACTTACAGTTAACTAATACTTAACTGAGACATTGTTATGATTTTTATTCTCGTTATTTTTATTTTTTAATGCAATTATTATTTATCAACAAAATCAATTTCTATTTATTAATATAGGTATGTAACTGTTTAATAATTATTAATTTTGGTTTTATCGCAGTTAGAACACGTGCAATAATTATATAGTATGGTTACAATATTACACGGTTCCTAAACAATATATTATTTGTATAGTAACATGTTTATTTTATAAAAATAAACATTGATATTTTGTTAGAAACGGAATCTAATTTAATTTATTTTTTATTTGGCCGAAACAAGTAATCCATTGAACATCAAAAACTTTTATTCAAAAAGCATTTTTAATTGAAAAATCATATTGTATTTGAATGATTAATTTTAGTACCTACTCGGGCTACTCGATACCAGCAAATATATTATAACAGAGTGGTACACCTTTTTAAATTACATTTTCTAAAGTAGACAATTATTTGAAATATTTCCATCCATAAAAATCAAATTTTGAAGTAATGATTTATTAAATAATTTTCAAGGTTTTGATATGACGTGGTGTTGTAGTGGACATTATGTCAAATTTTCTTGCACCAATCCATTGCGCACGTTTAAATTTGAAATATCTATAACTTATAAACTATCCGTCAGAAATTTGATTTTTATACACCGAAATTAATAGGTACTTCAAAAAATATTGTTCTATATAGGCCTAGTAGAGCAAAAATATTTGAAAAAAAACAAAACATAACCCAATAGGTATCTGTATTTCAAAATATTTTGAAGTATAATTAAAACCCCGAGCTCTAGATATGAACAACACTAAAAAAAAAAAAAATTAAAATGTCGTATTTCGAATTGGCCACCGGTCTTGTCGTAATATTTTTTGTACACATCACGCATCGGTGACGGACCGACGACAATGGTGGTGTATATCATTGCTGTTTTATTATATCGTTATACCGATACACGACAAGCTACCGAGTGCACGCCAAAGCTGCTATAATAGCGCCGGCTGACCGCCGAAACGTCCGTCACATGTCGGACCTGTCACTCGTATCGCACTTAATTATTAGCCCCAATTGTCCTCGGCGTATGTCGTATACCTACTTGTACATGCCGAGCTGTTGTTTGACAAACATTTGTCACCGTCCTCAACTAAAATGCAAATATTATAATATTATATAACCACACGAATATAGAAGACCTTTCGCATTTTTCGGCCGCGGTTGATGGTCCTATAAAAGAATTAAGACAAAAATCTAATTGCTTAAATGTTGTAAAGACGACTTGCAAAAGCCGTCGAATGTTCATGTTTTTTTTTTTTTTTTTTATTTGCGAAAATATTGACGATTAGTTATAAGAATAACGTGTAAAAAATTTAAAAATTTGAAATACCTGAAGAACAAATATATTGTTTTAAATGTTAATTCATATTATCTAGACAACAATTTAAAATTTCAAGTTTACTAAAGTTAATTTTAGAAATATTACAAAAGTGATTTTGTTTGATTTAACTGGTTTTGAGTTTATTCCTGTTTCTATCTGAGTGCAAATTACGTATTGGTTTACTTTTTTTTTGTGTGTAAAGACCTAGTTCTTACATTAGAAATAATGTTTTAATCTTTAACTTTGATACTGGTTTTTGGTAAGCTATTGGGTTTAGTTGTTACTAGTAATAAATCCCCACTATTTTTAAAAATATTTATACTCATCTTATCAAAACTTCATAGTATTACTGTTTTAGACTCAATATTGATATTGGCCATTTATGTCAGGTGTAACTAAATACCTATTAGTCTTTATTCTCAAAATTTGTAAAAAAAAATAAATACCGATCTTTTTTTTTTGATTACTCTTTAGTATGACTTCACTAGTATAATACACTTATAATTCAAACCAGTAAAACAGATAAATAGTTTAATAGTTTAATATTATTGATTCGTTATTGGAAATTTGCTTATAGTTTGATGTTTTATGACACATGATATTTATAATACAATCATCACTGATTATTTACATTATCAGTGGCATTTTCTCAACTAATAATTTAAAATATTGTTTTTTAATATGATACTTACCAGAAAAAACGTAAGTATTTATAAGGCACTATACCAAACTATAATACGAAAGTAAATATACTATATAATAAGGCAATATTATGAACACGGTACACAAAATAAAAACAAACAAACGCAATCTACAATGATGACTTCCTGTTATTAGTATTACATTCAAAGTAGGATACATATAAATACATAGATTAAAACATTATGTTTTATAAATAAATCATTTTTAGTTTAATAGTACAATAGATTCAATAAAATAATCTGTGATTGTACTTACTACGTATTATGGAATCGTGTTTCCACATCAATATCTATATCGATTTCTGAAAAATTTAATAATTACTCCGTAGCTACTAAATATGTAATTCATAATATAAGAAAACTTGACATAGGTATATTTTGTAATTTAATTTTTAATTATTCTTAATCTGATTTAAAATAATTCATCATTTCTTGGAAAACCAATCAAATGTAATAATGCGTTTTATTCAACTGCAGCTACCTATAACAGCGTCTGATTTACACAGCGCCGAACGCGTACTAATATTTTTGTGTTTTATTTATTCGTCCGCTCGACTACAGATTTTTGCTTGTTTTTATTACTTTTGTTTTCATAATCATTATTATTATTTTATTCCGGACCACTGGCGTAGCTCACACTCAAATGCACATTTAGCGTTTTTTCGCATCTGCATTACAATACGCATAGGTATACGAGTACTCGGGATTCGATGTAGGTACGAGTACATATTTTTCTCAGTCACTCTACCAATATTGCCATTTATTTACTAGACGACAATTTTTTTTTTTTTAAACAACATAATATAATAAATGATAATAATTTTAATATTATACTATCATACGCTACATATAATAATAATACATAATAAGATTACAATAATTTGTGTACATGATAAATATTAATTACACCGGTGTCACCAGTTTTTTTTAAATTTTTTACGCACTGTTAAAATATATTTTGGAATTTGACGTATCTGTTTGGTTATACAGAAAATCTCGATTAATCACTAAAAACTATACACGGGTTAACGAAAGAAGTAAACCGTTTCGCGCATGTAGACTAACGACATCGCTCGATGTTAACCGACGTCGACGTTGTCGGTGTATCAAATGGTCGGGTGACGCGTCAACTCGGACGCGTTTTGGCCGGGACACGGTTGACTTGGGTCTCGTGGGTTGAGCTGGATTATACGTACTATTATGGTATATAACGTATTTATATTAAATGTTTTACGCCATAAGTCATGACATGTTATAGTATTAAAACTTCATCTGTGTGCATTTATCGCAGTCACCATCTCTAACTTCGAACACACCATTCAGGAAGAAGATACATGATCAGCAGTCCTGCAATAGTGTTATAAATAGATAAAATATTATTCTCCAAAGATGGCGATTTGTGGTTAATGCGATCCATATTATAATTACCTACGGTCTTGTAGCTGATTTTCTCCGCAGTCCGCTTTTAATTTAGTCCGAAATATGCATAACATAATATTATAATTTACCTATTGTACTTTTGTTTTACAATTTATTTCAAAGAATTAAGGTTTCGTACACTAATTAATCAAATTTGTTTATTCGTCCTCAAGATGGATGTGCATAATAAATTACGTCGAACCCGAATTTCTTGGTGGCTACGTTCTATCTGATAATAGTATTGATAATTATATTATTACACTATAAATTATAATATTCTATAACGTTATGGTTTGGGTACTGTCCACTGATTAATAACGACTATAGTCACACTGTAATGGCGAAATAATTTATTGATACAAATGCATTGTGGTTCGCCACAACAGTGTGATTTCAATTTTTATACATTCCCTGAAAATAAATTAAATACATAAACTATTTACTTGACTTATGGCTTCAATAGTATGCATTGGTAAAAATCGTCTTTAAAAGTTTAAAGTATACCATGATATTGACGTTAAGCACTTAAAATAAATCATATAATAATAATGAATATCATATTATAACGTAGTATAGTATGATATAAATGTGTATATATTATAAGGATCTAAAAACTAGAAAATTTAACTTAATTTAATCATTTATTTATTTTAGAGATGATAATTCTGAAAATATATTTTGTTTTTTTTTTATTATTCACTGTTTACATAACATTGTAGAGAACTACAGTTTTTTTGCTACTCATGTTTCTTGTTGTATGATATAAAGGCATAGGAAAATAAAAAACAACAATTTGATATACATGTAAGATGTGCAAATGTATAATCGCTTAGCAACGAGTTTTCACAGTCATCGGTGATTGTTGAAATTTACCAACCATTCTGGTGAATGTTGTAATTTTTTTAAAATACCATACAATGTGGACATATAGTATTTACTATTTACCAGTGTTATTTAGTGCATGTTAACATATTTTTATAATAATAATTAGTTAGAAATACACATATATAAATAATTATAGTTTATATGAGGTTCATACATAATTTTATATAATATTTCCTTGTTTTACATAAATAATTTTAGTTTAAACTGCTTTTAATGGAACTATAAGTTTATGACTATCCATAATACCATTGATTATACGTATTATAGTATTAATAGTATCTATATCACTAGTATTTACAATCAATGGTAATAATAATAACATCAAATCGATTTAATCTTCTATAATCAGTTCATTATTTTTTTTTTTTTTTAGCAATCATTATTCATTACTTCACTAATATGTACTTTCCAGTGTTTAAATTAAAAACAATAAATAAATAATTATACTTTTTTTTTTTTTAAACTAAATATATTTACACTTAAACTTTTTATAAAAAATATCCTACGTATTTACCAATTTCAAAACGCAGTTGCGTTGGATTTAGCATACTATAAATCATCAGTCAATACCTACTAGAAAAAGTATATCCAGTAATTAAACGTATCAAAACCAGATTGTTAGTTGTCAAATAATATCAATATTTTAGCTCATAATCTCTAGTAATAACACAAATAAAAGTCAAATAAACTTCTCTAACACTAGTCACTGTTTAACATTTTTCAAATATTCTGTTAAAGCAATATTACGTCTTAATAATATAAAAGCATATCATAAAATAAACATCGCGTTTCGTGTTGTCAACATTTAACATACACGAATAAATTGTAAAAAAATCAAAAATCACCGGTGTATGACTACCCAAAGACCATTTTGGCAAAATGTCAACACATACTGGTAACTGTCAACATTCATACTTACTGCAACCATACACCTTAACGCATAGGTAAGTGTAAAAAACGTTTCACTAAAACCATTTTTTTCCTAAAATCGACCGTAGTAATAAATTCATACGATCAGAAACACGTGTATGATTTTCTTCTCAAAATGCACATAAAGAAAACTCTGGATATTATATTAGTCTGTAGGCCATTTATAAATCGATTTTAAGGACTGGAAATAATTCTCTTAGGACTGCTTACGTATTGATAAGCGAGTTGTACACATTGTACGCACTCGCACTGCATAAACTCGCATGCATGTCAAGGTAACTTTTATCATTGTTATCCGACATTTCCCAAATCCCTACCTATTTACTACACTGTTTGATTTCTGGAATAATAATATTTCGAGCGTAATTTTTGTCCGTTGTTCACGTATTGTATAACGAATAATAATAATAATTATGGTCATTATGCACAAACACACATACAAACAGATTAGACTACTTATTATTGTGTACTGTGGTATTATGTACCTACAGCTCATTGCTGACTAAACCATTCCTCTCAACGAGCAATATATAATTAATTCTAATAGTTATGTTGTAAAATAACTGGTGATTTTTTTTTTATATATAGAAATCTTTTGGCAAAAAAGCAGCAGGCCAGTTTAATCCCTCCATTTTCAGTTGTTATTTTATAATTATTATATTATATTCATATAATTACATAAATACGGTATTATTTTTCATGTGAATAACGATTATACGAAAACATGGCGCACAAATTATTTGGTTAATTTATGAGAAGTAGGTTATATATTTTTATTTGAAATGAATGAAAAAAAAACTAAAAACTTTTATTTGTATATAGATTTGTTGGTTTTAAAGTTCTTGTTGCTAAAAACGTGATTTGATGGTTTGTAATTTTTTTATTCATTCCTCAGCTATAGAAAAAACCAAAGAAAAAAGTTATACTCGTGGGTTTATAATATTTTTTGTCGATATTCTGCAAAACTCATCCGTCAATCAGTCATGTTTTTAAATATTGTTTCTGAAATTATGGTATGCTTTGTTTGCACAGGTTAGGTTAGGTTAGTTCATAACTTTGATGGAACTTAAATTAAAGTTAAAAACTAATGGAACACTTAAAATTTAAATAAATTATGTTGGAAAAAAGTATATGTCAAAAACCATCCTAAATAAAATTATATAGTATATTATTATTGTACATTTGTATATTATTTGGTTATAGCTATACTATTATGTATTATAAATTTTATAGATAGTAGATATTTATAATAATGTTTTTTGTATAATATATGTATATTTGTTAGGAAATAATATTGAATTTAGTTTCATAGAAATTCAATAATTATTAATTGCTAACCTACTTATATAATTATAAAATACGAGTATAAATATATTATTAATTTTTGGTTTTTTTTATTATTAGTATAATATATAAATTTCATGATTTGGTAATATACAATTTAGCATTGTAGTAGAAACCTATGAAATATAATGTAATACAACAAGAAATATAATTTAATATAAAACATTATACAATTATATTATATCAAAATTTCGTTATTTTGCACATTTAAAATTTTTTATCATCTTCATTTGAGACTGTTTGGCTGTCATCCGTGAGGAATAGGTTTTGGGTCACTCGAGGTCGTAGATGTCTATTTTTTATTTTACGCCTAGGTTGTAGTAATAGGTTCTTTGGGAAGTTTCTAATTTGAAATGGAAGTTTATTTGCTATATTTTGATACAACTATGAAGCAGGGGTATTTCCAAATATAAAATTTCAATTTCATTAAAAGAAATTGCTGCAGATTTTCCTTATTTATAAAACTTTTTTGAAGGAAATTAAAAATTCTTAATTTATTGTAGTTATAACGTATTATATTATACAAATATCATAATATTAAAATATTTATATGATTTCCGAAAAATAAAATGAAAAATAAGTATATAATATTATATTTATTCATAGTGTACCTAATCACCCATTAATATTAATTTTTAACCTCTCTTTTCTTTCACACACCCCACTATCCCTAGAATAATCTTTCCATTCAAGTTTTATCTCAAATACCATAAATTATCAGATAATTATTATAACTACATATTTTAAAAGAAAAATTATGTAAGTACACACATTATTTTATGTATTGGATGATCTGTCAAAAAAATATATTTGGCAAAATTAAATTTTAATACAGAAGCTTGTACTTATTTTACTTTAATAATTTATTGAATGTTTTCAATAATGATTTAAATACTTTTTTTAAAAATGTGGATATTAAGTTAATGCGATTTTACATGTTGTTGGCATAAAGATTAACAACCCAATGTTGAAATGTAATAATTATATGGTTAAACAAATTAATTCATGACGCGTTCAGCTATCATATAAAAAAAATATATGTTATATTTTTAAAAGACTTGGAGAGATTTATGATAATATGCACTTGTTTTTTGAAAATAAGTACAGATTATAAAATGACGAAATCGTGTAAAAATTAATGGTGGAAGAAAATACAAAATACCAAATTTTTAACCATTTCATTTTTATAGTAACTATCCTTAATAAAAAAATTAAGTGGCCAATTTCTTTGAGATAAATAATAATATTATATATGCTTTTGTAATCAAAATAATATATTGTCAAAAAATGATTATATTATAATACAATTCTTTATAATAAGATTATCAATATATTATCATATTAAAATATTTCTTCTAAATTAATTAAGTTACAATTCACCAATTAATGAATTAATCCATATATAGGAAGTGTGGGAAGTAACTTGTTACCAGCACCAGAATATTTATTTTTACTTCTTTTGCAAATCGCTGAATAGTTTTGAAACAAACATATCATGTTTTATTTTCAGTTATAGGAATTTGTTGTAGACGGATTGTTTTAAGCTTCCGATAATAATTAGAAAATACCTAACCACGCATAGCCGACTTAATTAAGACTCAGTAAAAACAATTTAATTTAGTTATACATTTTGTGCAATTTTGTCTTAAAATAATATAGATACTTAGTTTTATATAAGCTCGTATATTATGTAATTTAATACCTAACAATAACATTACCTTTATCCTTTGATGTAGTACGGCAAGTTTGAGCAATTCAAACAACCGAACCGAATCGAGAAAATGTCGATCTAGGACAAACGGAGTGACTATGTCGTCTTATTTTGTTCATTCAATGAATTCCCGGGAGATAAAGTTTTACAACACTAAACTATACTATAAAATAAAAGAGATGGGAATGTGTTTTAAATAAATTATTTTAAACATGTGTTTAACACGTTTAAATATAAACATAAAAAGTTATTGTAATTTTCTATGAAATGTACATTTTCGTTTACGTTATAAACAACCACGATTATCATAGTTAGGAATATCAGGATCATGCATGATACCATGATGTGAAGATGACATAAGAATGATATCTCTATAAATTACCTGTATATTATCACACTTTAAACACAATATTATTATAAATTAAAATTTGTTTCATATCATTTTTTTAAAACATTAAAATACAACTTTTATATGAATAAAGCTTCGTTTCGTAGTAAAAAATTACTACACATCGTATAATTTAGAAAATACTGTCTTTTTTTCAAACTTGAACTAATTACATATTTTTTATATTTGTATAAATATGTATCTATTTATATATTATTTACTTCTACATTTCTAAATAGTGGATAACATTTTTACGACAAATAGTGTTTCCAGTGTTTTGAAGTTTCACTGTATTATCATTTAGTATTTTGTAAAATTTCAAATACGAAAGATTAATCACACTTTATATTTTAAATTTAAAAGTAAGTCGCAGGTTAGGTTATAGGATATTAGGTTATATATTAGGAATATTTTTTTTGTAGTATCGAGCTGATCGACAAAAATGTAATTTCTATAGTCGTCGTATTAATACTATATTATATTATAGATATCAAAATAAAAGCTTTAATCGTATACAGTATTAATGGATCTCACTGTGCTGCAAGACGGTTATAATGACACAGTGATGATGTGACGGTTTCGGTTTTTTTTTGTGTCGGACGTATTCATTTTTACGATTACGAAACGCGTATCAAGAAAAAAATAACAATATACGAGGGACACGTGCCAATACAGTCGACGCGTGTTTAACAGACGACAATGCCAAAAATCTAAATCGCCGACCATTTTATATATAGATATATTTATTATAATATATGTAATTGAATAATAATATCGTTAAGTGCAATATCGATATAGGAAAACGCATACGCTATCGACCCGTCTCAGTGGTGTGTCGACTGTTGAGATATTTTCCTTTAAAAAAAGTCGGCCGAGATTCATTATTGCATCAGATAGACGGACTTGAATTATATTTCCCGTAAACAGTTAATATACGTAATTCTATACTGAATAATGAATATATAAAATATAATCATTATTTATTGAGAATTAACTTTCGAACAGTCCGTTGTGGTGTGATCGGTCGACTGTTATCTATATTTAGTGGATCGACGACGATCGTTAACCTAATTTCTGTGCAAGTATTTGGAATTTGGATAATGGCGTTTGACGATACCTAAAATCTGGTCGTCTTTTCGCATTTATTTTTACCAATACGAAAAGTACAAGTTAAGAATAACGAATAACATATTTTGACGTGGATAGTTAAAATGTTTTGTTTATTATGTGAAAAAAAAATGTTTTTTGTTATAATAATATGTAGAAAATACCTGCAACACTATAATATTACCACGAAAAAGTTTGTTATATCGAGTAGGTAGTCGATTTAACTGATTTAAGACAAACGTTAAAAATTGCAGATATCTGAATTATTATTATTTTTTTTTTTTTAAAAAAAGAACGAATTATAATGTATTGTATAAATAAAACTGAAACATTATTTGGCTTTCGAACTACAGTTTGGAAACGTAGATCGTGCCGTTTTCGCAATCCTCGATTTAATTATAGTGTAGTCCCTTCTCGTGTAGAACAAACGCGTAGCACTCCCCTTTGCAGGATACAGAATAATATCAGATGCACAATTTAACACTGCCGGCAAATGAGCCAGCCCAGGAGCGCGCGTATCAAAGCCCCCTCGGGACTGCTTTAGTAGACCGATTTAGTCTACCCGATAAAACGCATTTCCAAATATTCCTATTCAACCTCGTCGCTCCATATACGCCGGCTCAGCCGAAATCATATAGTACGACTAATATTATATATTATATATATAATATATATCCACATTATAAACAGCAGTCGCATGACAGGTATGTTTGCCGTAAATCAGTTATATATCATTCGTTTTATACGTCACATATATATATATATATATATATATTTATATAAACGTTTTTTGTTTATTTATTGTTATTATTATATATTTTATTTTATTTTTTATTTTCGAATCTTGCGCACGCGAATCGTAACGAAACCGTGCCAACACCGTAGTAGTGGCATTCAAAAATAGCTCTACGACGCGACCCAAAAGACAAATGACCGGCAGCGGCGGTTGTGAGACCATTTGAAAAGCGTAAATATTGCAAAAATATATTATGATATTATATATATATATATATATATATACCTACAATATCCGTTTGCTTTAAAAGCTTGACCGACTTATACAATACCATCATTGCCGCCAAGTAGACTGGTATAATATTATATACGTTAATACACTCAACAATTATATGAAATTATATTATAATATTAATATCGCTGTTCAAAAATATTAAGTCCCGCTTACGATAAAAAGCAAACGGATACGAGTGGATACATTGAATTACTGTGGATAACTGGGAGGTGGTAAATTGGCAGTATTCTCTCTATTTTGACATGGTTAGCCGAATGTTAAGAAACAGTGACTGTACAACAATTATATTAAAATGGCATGTATTACGATGCTTTGAAATATAAAAAAAATCACTACAGAATCGTGTCCAATATATTTTTTAAGTGAACATTTGCGTAAGTGTTATTATAACTCTATTCATACAATTAACTGCATTTGTACAGCTAATATTTTAATGTTTTTTGTTTGTAAAAACAAATCCGAATACCTGCCATTTTAATCTTTATTGAATACAACAAATAAAATTTCCTTTATTGGTTGATGATTCCTTAGAAAATTTGTTTCTTGTAAAAAAAAAATACGAAACAAAATTTTACCGATTTTTTCAGGTTACGTTTGAATATTTGACTACCAGTATTATTATTCACTACTAATGTCTGAATTAAAATTTCTAAAAACTATCAAAAAATAACCAAATATAATGTCTTTAAAAATAACTAATTTTTTTTATGACAGTTAGTATATGGATTATGGACCAATGCAAGTGATAGAAAAACGTCAGTTTACATTTCATTATATATTATATATTATATTATACATTATATATTCATTTTATTAACAAACATTTCATTATTTGTTTGAGTCTCGATATGACATATCATATCCAATAATCTTTGGACATAGATAAAGAGATTATCGCATTCATATTATATGGAACGATTTACATTATTTGGCGCAGATAAAAAATATCAAAAAACTATTGAAACAAAATTTGTTTTATAGATTTATATTTATTTATATTATATTTAATATAATGAAAACATTATTTCTTAATATAATATTTTGAATTTCCCGATTTACATTAAAAGATCATAAATGTATGCGTTAAAAATAAATAAAATGAGATAAAAATTCCAAAAAGCTTAAAATTTATCTAATAACAATTCCGATTTTGAAGTAAGTCTCCGTGACATGAAAAAAAAATATGGAATTGAAATTAGTTGTCATAGAGCATACAGAAAATAATGCGCTTTACATTGAAATCCGGTCTCTAATTATGAAAAATCCAACGCCAACATTTGGAAACTATAAAAGAAGAGCAAAACATCAATATTACGTATGGACAATAATTATTGCCATTATTATTATTATAATTATTATTACGGTATCAAATGGAACACCTAACTCAACGAAATGATTATTTGCCTACCCCTTAAAACATTCGGTGTACGGGTTCTACGCTCGTCCACTGCGAAATTGTGTGCACATTCAGCAAGCACCAATAATGCCATTGTCTGTAATTGGTAGCCTACTACTAGCCCATCACCGTTTACACTTGCGACGTAGTTTAATTACGATCGTACACCAATTTCAATACGTTATATTATTTTAGTTTTACCCACTCGAACTGCCAATATTATAATGTACTCAGTACCCAGTAATAATTGTTGTTCACTTTATCACGTCCCCGTTTCAAATGGTATCAATCGATATTATTATTAAAACTTTCGTAGCTAGGTATATTATTATATGTAATCGCCTCAAGCTTTAGACGTGGCTTATAGGCACGATTTGACCTTAATTTTTGGGGGCACTAAAATTATACAAAGTTTACGATACATAACATAACTAATCATTCTATTGTTTATAATACTTTCAACAATACAGTAGGTAATTAATTATTTAAATAAAATATTAATGATAAATAACTATCTATATACTAAATAATTTATCTGGTATTGATTTAAAATGTAATATTAATATATTATCTTCAGATTTTAATTATTGATCTGTTCATTTTTTCAATATTTTCAATAAAAAGTTTGAAATTAGTTCTTGTAACAGTAATAATAGCTCATATCCTAATTTTTATTCTTCACGTTATAAAAATATTATCATACTAGTGTGATTGCATAATTAACGAAGTTATGGTATGGATATTATGTTATGGATGGTAAAATAATATTTAAGTGTACTAAGAATCACCTAGCTATAATACGTGTCTTGAAGGGATCAGAATGTCCTCATTTATCGAGTCCTTGATATGCCGACGCCAGTCTTAAAGGTACCAAAGTAGTTTTATTCTCAGTCAAAAATCTTAAAAATTTAACTCAAAGTGGAGCATATATTATAATTAATTATAATAATAATTTAAAAGTATCAAAAATATATAGGATTTATTTATTTATTATTTTTTTATCAACATTTGAACTTCAAACAACATTTAATACATTTAAACAAAAAACAACAACCTTTCCTCTGACAGTTATAATTATTGTTGTAGTTCAAAAAAGCTTTTAACCTAGTTTTTAAAATGTTTGATATTGTTTATATTGTTATTTTTATGAACAATGAAATATTCATAATATTTAGATTATATTACTAACATATATCGTCTTACTTATACTATCCTAACGTACGGTAGTATTTACTAATAAATTAATATCAATATTATTATAATATTATATAGTATGATACAGCGATGTAATAATAAAATAATTAATATTATAGTATATTTATTGAAACAACCATATTAATTATACCATATTTCTATAATAAAACAAAACAAAACAAAAAAAAAAAAAAATACTTATAGTAATATAAAATATCCTTAGAAATAAATGCTGACACTTAGTCTACATTCAGAACCATTGCTTTCTAATCTAACCTATTATACAACAGAATAAATTTTCAGGGTTTTAGTTTTTGGGTCACTGTAAATTGTGTCCATTTTAATCCATTTTAATTTTTTATGAAAAATTGTTGCCCGGATATATTTTTAAACTGTTCTTAAATTCAAATTGTATATCCGACCGGAAATCGGAATATTCCAGGCCCCAATTTACGTATGTTTTAAAAGTGCATGGGCCGTAATTTACATAGTATATATGACTATGACCTTTTTGGGGGATGCAATTTACCACTCCGTAATTTTTACTGTCATTATGTTTTCGGTTTATAATTTAATATTCTTATTTAAAACTAAGTTGTAAAATTATTTATTGTATTTCTATTTAACACTTGACCAATGTTTTCGCGGTTATTATTCATGTTTTTTGGGGTGTTAGTAAAGTGATCCTGGATTGCATCTTACTATTAGATTCGAAATTTTGTTATGATTAAATTATGTTTTATTATTTATAGTCAACGTGTTTCAAGGTGTTATCAATTATATACTAAGTATTGTTATTATTGAAAAGATGCTGCTTAACTTTAATTTTGTTTTTGAATTGAATAAAATGTATTTTACGATATTAACGGTAATAGTATTAGTATTATTGACGGGTACATACTGATACCAGTAACCCAAAAATATTTGTTTAATTTATAGTTAAAGGCATTTTCCGTTGCCGTATAATATATATACGCGTTTATACATAAAAGTAAAACTACAATACTACGTACTACATAATATACAACAGTAGCTACAATAAGAATTTCCAACCGTTTTATAGCATACCTATATAAATAGATACATGAGTGTGCAATATAAAGTTATATAATTTAAGCTCGTAAATGAGTTAATATATATTTTATAGAAAAAAAAAACCGTATATTTATTTATGGCATTTTTTTCACGTTTTTACGCAAGTAGGTATCGGAATCGAAACAATATTTTTTTTACGGTGAGACAAGAATATAAATTATGGACCATATTATTATTGTTATGTAGGTAAAATTAAATTGCAAAATTAACGGTAATGAACGATAATAATCCATAAAATTAGAACATTTCACATAAAAACTCGTTTTAAACATTAAGCACTGAGAAGTGTTAATACGTATTTTTTTTTTTTAATTGTTGTTAAGTCGTTTTTATGTTATGAAATGAATTATCACCTACCTGTTCATTTTCTATAGTATAAATAATCGTGGGTAATTAAAAAGTAAAAAGTGATTTTTTCTTTTTCATTATAATATTATTGACTGTTATAATTTTAAATAATATATTTAAAAACATTGTTGATAAATTATAATATTTATAATATTATATTATATTATAATATTGTGATAAAAATTAATTTTATTATGTATAGTAAGTACCTATAGTTGTATTATTATTATTACTATTATATCACGTACTAAGACGGTTAGTCATTTGTTTATAATATTTTATAATGGTTTATTTTTATATATTATTATTAGTTCATTGGTTCATTACGAAGATTAAAGGACATGTTAATCTCCTGAGGCGATAATTCCCTCTTTGAAAGCTAAAAGAGAAGAAAATTAACTATTTTTTTTTTTTTGTTAATAACAAAATCTAAAGAACTCCTTGCCGCATATACGTCTCGATTATATTCGCATTTACCTCTCAAGAGAGATTAATCAATTTTAACCCTTTCATTAGAATCTGCCATTGTTTGCACAATACTACTCACACTTCAGCACGAAATTACACTAATGGTACTATATGCATATATCTTCTCCAGATTATACGAGTAGATAAAATTACACAGATACTTGTAGATCACAGTACCTACGTAATCAATTTAAGTTTTATTTCATACTTTAACAGAATGTGTTAATAATGATAACAATAATATTATGTACAATGGTACTCAATATTATTATTGAATAGTTATGTGAATACTGTGATGGTTTCCCTTTTGTGTGGGTTGAATATAACTATATACCTCGATTTTGAGCAAATAGAGAGAGATAGAGAGAAAGAGAGAGAGAGAGAGAGCTATTATTATTTTTAGATATTAAGTAAATTTAGGCTGAACACCATCATAAATTAACTTTTAATCAAGTATAAATATATATTATATATTATAAAAGGAGATCTTAATATTGTTTTATTATAAAAAAAATATTGACTTTATCGGAAAACGACGTTTTTGTGTAATAATGATTTGGCTTATAAATTGTTCTTAGTTTGGTTACATATTTACTTGAAACTAAATTTTAATTTGAATCTCTAGTAACATATATCTCATAAGTAATTTAATGTTTGATGAACAGTTATTCCGATGTGTAAATACTATTCATATTTTTAGTAGAATACATTAATTGAAGCATTTTTATCGTTAACAAAAAAAAAAAAAAAAAAAATGGAATATTCATTTTATTTCATAAATATTAAAATAAAAAGTAATTTTTTGTAGAAATGATAAATATCTAAATAAATACTATTAACAGGAATGAATAATTTTAAAACGTTTTAAATGAAAATATCTTATACATGCTTGTCGGTACTCGTAATTATAATGGTTAAATAATAGTTTAATAACTTTAAATATGATATACTTTAAAGTACGAGTACAATGTGTTTTCAATTTATTTTTTTCCTATATAAATTATAAAATACACAAGTATATCATTTTTTATAAATAAACAAATATTAATAAGTTATAATTAAAAAGTTTAATTTACTCTAAAAGTCATTATGGTAAAAAATAAAAAATAATATTTAACTTTGATCTTTATTTATTTTAATTGCTATATATAATAGATTATTTAACATTTTATTTTGAACTAGAATATATTAATAGATAATATTATTAATTTCTACAGAAAAATCATTAAAAAAAAATTCACTTTTATTAAATACTTAGCATAAGACGTTTAATACTTTACGTCTTTATATCATAAAAAAAAAAAAAATTCTTCTAAGAATTCCAAACATATCTATGTTAAATTCATAGACATTTAAAATACATTTATTTGATGATATCGGAGTCGACGAAACATAAACGAAATTCTTTCTATGTTTAATAATTGTATAATACTTTTGCAGATACTGCAAAAATATAATTAAAAATAAAATACTGATAAAAATATCTTTTCTCTGAGATTAAATATTTGTTTATTAGTTAAACTTATAGCTATTTGATGTCAACAATCGTATATTGATTGTACGAGTTGAAATAAAACAATACACTTGTATGTGTTATCTGAATAATTTAATATACCTTCTACAGAAGGTACAATAAGTACTACAGTATTATTTAAGTTTCACACGTGTAATCTGCAAGTTGTGTTCTAATTCGAAGTTATTTTATTATTCTACTCCAATACCTCAATATTGTCATAGATAGTTGTTGAATTGTTATTAATGTTTTTTTATTATTGATCATAATATTTCTAAGTACATTTTTGGCACTACGCAGACACAAATTTTGAAATTATTGAACTTTGACACATAATTTAATTTTTTTTAGAATCAACGTATTCAAGAAAATTGTGTTAAATGCATTATGAAACCATGAGTAAGATGCATACCTACTTTCTTCCTGAATAATATTTTAATAATATAGTTTAAATATACCTAACGTAAGTTATAATAAAACATATTACATAATTTGGTAGACAAATTGGTTTTACTGATTTGCATTTAAAGTTGTTTAAATTATATGATTGTTTTTTTCATTTCAATCTGTAATATGAATACGATATGAATACAAATTATCTAAAAATTAATTACACGTAACATGAACTTCTAAAATTGTTGATAAAATAAATAAATTAATATTTTGAAGATGGAACATCATCCCTTTAATAACAATTAACAAGTGCGTTTGCTTCAAATTATTTTATTTTGAATAATTTACAACATAGGTACAATTATATTTAAAAAAAAATTATATTTAATCTAGTATTAAGAAATTTAATTTTTGTTATTTTTGTATAGTTTAATTTACAAGTTACAATTTAATTCATAAATTAAAATATTTACAATATAAAATTAACACAATAAATAACGTACTTACAAATAGGTATTACAATGCATTATTAATAGTGAAATAACATGGACGGAAGACTCGTAGTTGAGAAACCTGAGACAATTGTATATTACCTATTTAAATTTAAGCACCAATTCTGTTTGAATCGTTTAGTCGGGTTCCCAAGAAGTTTGTTTGAAGCTAAATGACTGATTAGCTAGCCAGAATGTAAATAAAGTTTTGCAAGTTTATAAAAAATAGAAATAGTTTAATTAATTGGGCATATTTTGAAGTATGCTCTTAAGAACTTGTTTGAGACAAACCCAGATACTTTGGTGATCAAAACGAAAGCGTACGTTCTAGAAGGCTTGAATAGTTTTCTCATAAGAGTACTTATAATAACCTCAGATAAATGTATTATTTATGCCAATAGCGATAGTACGTATGAGACTCTTATATATAATTGAAGTTTAAGGAATAATGATAAGAGGGGCCTTAATAAGACCATGAACTCTAAAGTTCAGGTTGTTGAGCTTATTCCTAAAAGATGAGAAGACCAGATAAACATATTGTAATCTATAAAAATTGTATACGTAAAAATGTTTTAATACATTATAATACGTTTACTGTTATTATTTTTAGAAATAAATTTTACATCGATTTTTGTCACTGTATAACCTTCTTGTTATAGTGGTATCATTATTTATTTTTTTTTTTTAGATAAATGTGTAAGAAGTTACAGTTATTAAACTTCCATATTATTATCAACTATTAAGCTATCTGAGAATTGATCATACGCTTTACGTATAATTTTATCTTGATAAAATTTTTTACAGCTTATAACTAATTTTTTCAACTGATTTAGTTAATAGTTTTGCAAAGTCTAAGAGATTGTGTCATCTTATTGAATTATTTAAATATTATAATAATAAATTTGATAAATAAACTTAAAATAATAACTTTTATAAAACATTTTTTGTCTCTTTTAAATACAAAATACATATTATACATATTATAATGCATACAAATCCCTTCCAATTAAATGTATTAGTTTGCTGTTTAAAACACCATTTAGTTATTGAGTACACAGAGTAGGGTCTGATTTTAAGTTATCGCTCGATGTTCACTGCTGTTAGAATTACCTTCAGTGTATTTTTGATTTTGATAGTGATATAATTAATTATAGCTTAGTGAAAATTGTTTAAAAGCTAGTTGATATTACGGTGTGTCTTATCTTTTTCATTTAGTTTGTTGGATGAATCGAATCGAATATGCAGTGAATACATGTAACTCATAAATTAAATGTTGCAATATTGTGTTTTTGCAAGTATAATACCTACTTTTAAAATTTAATTCTACCAATTTGTAAGCCAATATAAATCTAAGTAGGTGCATAGTCTGCATAGTAACTTTGACATCTGTAAGAGTTCATAGACATGTATTAGTTTCAGTAAAATAATTCTAAACGATTTACGATTTTTTTTCGTATAGCACCGATATAAAATATAAATACTTGCATTGAAATAATATGAAGATCCACATATAATTTAATTGGTTTTAAATCCCATGGGAAGTACTTATAGTAAATCATATATTGTGTGTATACTATATAAATATAATATATAATCAGATAGCTAGGTACATAGTACTTATTATTTTTTTCCATTCGTTATCTGCAGCTTATAGTATAACGAAGACCTATCTTTGTCAATAATATATACATAATAATATGGACACTCGGTGATATGATTGGGACAAGAATAGAGAGTTCTGATGACAATGATACATATCGGAGAATAAACGAGTAAATAATAATAATTTTCTATATTACCAATATACTCGCATATCTATAGGTACTTAACTAGCTACGCATAATAGATTATGGATATGTACTACCTATGTATATAATAAATTAAGCGTGATTATGTGTACACGTGTGTGTGTTTTTCATTCCTTTTTCTTCCGTCTGCAGCTGCCGTCGGAAACATCGTCGGTGCTTTTGCTATTCCGCTTTTAGCCAATATTTCACGTATTGTTTCTACGTGAACCGGGAATATGCTTAAATCCCGAGTTGGCTTTTACTCAGATACCATTATGGTCCGGACGTCAGTTGACGCGATGAAGCCAACAGGATGAGAGGGAAAAATGACGTTTCGAATAATATGTAAATTATCCATTGTTCGGTAAGAGCACGGGCAATAAAATATATGGTAATGAAAATATCACGTATGGGACTAGGGAAACGGACAAAAAGAGAAGACAACGACGACAACGGCGACGACGGTGGTGGTGGTAGTGTAGAATCAGCAACAGCCTATGTGCAATGTGCTGTATTTATGTATATTATAGTTACGGGATTTGTTTAGCAGGTAAATCCACCGTTATTCACGTATGTTTTCGGGTTGTACAACCAATCTCTCGTATCAGTCGAAAGCCTCTCGAGACTTGTCCAAAATGTATCCGAATGTGAGTGTCGTTACGCATAACAATTATAACTATTAAACCTTTGGTTTTTAGGATTAATATGTTTTATTTTTCCAACGAAAATCTATAAAAATATATTTTTTTCATAATTATGTTGGTATATATATATACATATTTTCATACATTGTTTGTGATTTACATTATAATTCATTAATATTGTAATATATTTTTTACATTGATTTCATTAGATTTGCTTGCTTTAAGACGTTAATAATTTATTAACTATAGGTGTGTATTAGAACCAAGTGAGTAGTTCAGATTATATGAGATACGCAAAGGTATTTGATACGTCCAATGATAATTTTTAGTGACAATTTAATTGTTATTGTTATTATACTATTATTCAAATATTTTAAATAAAATAAGAATTTAAATTGATTTTTTATCCGTTCGAATAATTCATAAATAATAATTTTAGTTATAACGTTAAGTACTGTGTACGCTCCAGTGAAGAATATAAACTTATTAGCAATACAAAATATATAACTCAATACGGCGTGTGTTTTATACCCATTAAAAATAATAATTAATGCAACATACATAATATTTACGCAAATTAATAAGTAATCGAATTAGCGTTTTTAGATTAATAATACTCACACAACGTATGAATATATCTACGGCGAATAATTTCAAGACATATTATATTATACTTCAGTACTTCACAGGTGTCTATACTTTAAAACTCTTAACGGTAATTTATTATAACTAATTTTTACTAACTGTATAGTGTATACGATAACGTATACTCGTATTGTGATAAGAGAACTATGTAGTGTACAATAAGTAATAACATTTCTTGAATATTATTAAATATATAAATAGTACGCTAGTTACATATACCATAACAAATAATATGAATGTAGATATCCAACATTTAATATTTCGTTATATTTGTTTAAAACGAAAACCTTAAATGCACATCACAGTGCAAATTTGATCGAATCACGATATAAACTTTGTTTTCTCCGATTCAATGTTTATATAAACAACACCAATAAATATGAGTACCTACTTTATATTATGTTGTTTTAATAAATTGCTTATTTTGAGAAAATTAAAGTACCAATAGATGCATAAATTCACATACCTAAGTATGCAATACATATTATAATGTAATAATGTAATTGTATTATACATAGATATGGGTTCGGAGATATAGTGTTTCATGTGCACAAAAAATGATAATTAATTAAAATTTAATAATATAATAACGTTATAATTTTTATCAAATTCATTGAAACCAAATAACACAGCAACCCCCTTCCCCCTTACCAACAATAAAATAAGTTTTTATCAAAGTCATTTGAAATCTCCAGTATCATCTGTTTTGTATAAAAGAATTAAAAAAAACAATATTAAACCAAGTTATATGTATTGTTAATTACTCATATGTATTGAATATTAAATTAAATACTAGGAATTTTGCTCGTGTATACTATTATTATTGAACTGACGATAAATTATGTTTTAGTAATTTTATAAAATAGTTGAGTACAGTGTGTATTTATTTCTTGATGGAAGGAATAAATTATTATAGATGCTGCCATTAGATCAATCATAATTTTTAACTAACGTAAATTATTAATACAGCATGATATATTAGGTTATTATATTATCATAAATTAATAAATTATATATACTTATAGTAGTTAAAATTATTAGTTTTAATAATTAAAGCTCCTTAAAGTTATTTTATAATAATTAATTTATCACGTTCGTAATTTATTTTATTATCATTAATTTTTTCAATTTATAAAACGAGATTATTTTAATTATGATTTAAGTGAAAAGTTATACAATATAACATTTTTGGCTTATTTACATAATAAAAAAAAAGTTATAGAAAAAAATTGAATCATATTAATGTATGATTTTCCAGGGTTGACTATAAATTTAGGTATTGCATATTAAAACTATGTTGGTACGTTATATAATATTTACAAAGTGTAATCCAGAATTTATATAAAAATAAATTAATAAATAAGTTTGTTGAAAGATAACAATAGATTTTTACAACGTATTAGAAAAATATTAAGAAAAAAGAAAAAGTGGGCAAGTGGGTATAATTCTGCTGTACAGTAGACAAGGGCGTATATGAGGGGGGTTTAGGGGGTTCACTCCCCCCCCCGAAATTTTTTTCCAGCGATGGCTTTGATAGTATATGTAAAATGGATAGATCAGTAATAGATGTCAGATGTGTTGAATTTGAATGATTAAAATGATAAATCATTGTACTCGTATACGAAAAACAATTCTAAAGTTCTACCGTCCTAACGGCATATAGTGGTTATACTAAGTATACTTATTATATTTCAAGTTATATTTTTTGATATCGCTCTTAGTAAAAGTAATTTTTTTTAATACCTACATAGTTCAAATATATTTATGTAATTTCGTCTAAATTTGAACAAAAAAAAATAGGCTTATAAAGTTATAAAAAATATATTGTAGATTTTTTAGTATCAGTATGAACTACACATAAGAAACTTTATACTACAATTTCAACTACAGAAATAAACTATGCCCCTATGTGTTTTGCATATCCGTAAGAAAAACATATATTTTTGTATGTATTATGAATTTGTATGACATTTCTAAGCATTTTTATCTAGTGAATAATATATTGTATCAATGTTTATTTATTTGTTATTTATTAACATTATATTTTCATAAAAAATGCCATTTTTTCTTAATTTTCTGTTTGTTTTATCTAATTTTTACGACAAATATTTATAATTTTAACCTCTCCAGCACAATCTAGATCTAATTTACTATTTGAAATCATTCTAAAAGTTGAGAATTTAAAAATATTGTATTTAACGTATATGCACAAAAAAAACACACACACAGACACACATTCACTTCAATATAAAATCGATAAATCCGCGGTTCCGCTTAGAATCTAAAAACGTTTCTATTCTAATAAGAAAAAAACTAAACCTATACAATTTTTAAAAATGTATGTTCTTACTGTAAAAAAAGTTTTCAAACCATTTTCCAATGTTTTGCAATTGCTACTGAAAGCAAAAAAAGCAAAAAAAGAAAAATACAGTTATGAGTATTGAAGTATAAAAACAAGTTCAGATAAGACTTCCCAAGGGATTTGCGAGCAAAAAAACAAAGCAACCGTATAAAAAAAAAGCTTCAATATCCAAACTTGAATATTTTTAAAATTATTAGTGTATGAAATATTTAAAGCATCTCATATTCTCATGCTATTTCAACGGATAATTGCTATTTAAAAATGTTAACTAATTTAATAATAAAAAAAAAAACTAGATTATTTCACAATTATTAAAAATTATTTAAAAACGTTTTACAGGTAACTAAAAATACATTTATGTTCGATTTGTATTTTTACGGTAAGATAACAGAAATTTGTATTATGTTTCTAAATGTGTTAATTTTAAGTTTTATATACTTATAACTTGTTTGGTTAAGATTATTTCAGGAAGTAGCAACACACAGTATGTCTAGGTCATCTCTTATTTACACAGTTATCGATATAGTTATAATGGTTTTGAAGTATATATATATATTATTTTAAATATTTTAGCATCAGAATTAAATTTTAAACTAATAACCTTAAGACGTTACAATTAGTTTTATACTTTTGTCATTATATACATTGACTAACACAGATTTATAGTTATGCAAGTTTTATAATAACAATAATTATCACAATCAAAATTTAGTTTTATGCTTTTGCAGGGTATTGGTAGATATATAAGTATTTTAGCCCGGGTTCGACAATAAGGAATCACGATGGGTTATAGTTTTATCGTCACAGCCTAATATATTCAGACGATAAATAAAGATGAAAGGTATATAAATAATATCACGCGAGGGGAGAAAAAGTTTATTATGCTCGTAAATTATATAAATTATATTTGATTATGAAACTTTTGAAACACACAGTGTAAGCATGCGCGCCAGACTACCGGAGGAAACTCGCGTGTCCAGGTGTTTGCAGAAGCCGATTTTATCAAGAATAAGAGTACAAGTTATTATTATAATATTGTTTTATTACGTCAATTAATTTTTAACTATTTTATTTTTTATTAAAAGGTATTTTTCGCATATTTATGGTACTATACGAAATTATACTTACTACATAATAATAATAATATGTTCTTAAACAATATAATGTTTAACATTTTCTTTCAAAATAGATACAAATACCTTATTGTATACTTATTAAATATTAATTCAAAAAAATAACATCTAATTAAATTATAATTTTTAAACCATGTCTCATAAAATATCATAATAGTTGGTGTATAATATTGTATCGTAAAAGTTAAAAATAAATAAATCATCAATAATCCGCTAGTTGAGTTACTATAAATTTTCATCGTGTTTCATAACCAAACCACTGTTCAATTTAGTTGTTTACTAACTTAATAATGTTGTAAATAATTGATTAATATTTATGATATTGATAACAAATATGAACGTAAATAGCACGACTATAGTAAGTTTTATTATATGTGTTATTTTTGTATATGTGTAATTTCTACACTATTTTAGAAACTACTACAAATACTTTTTTAACTGCATAAAATATTGTTCGATATTATAATATTTTTCAGGTATAAAATCATTATATGATCATTTTGATTGATTGTATAACGGTAAAAATAAAACATGTATTCGAAAATTATTTAATTATAATTCATAATATACGTACGAAAGAAAAATCCAATTTACAATGTGTACCTACCTATATTATCTAAGCATCATTAAAACCTTAGTGTAAACTATATTTGATGTGATTTAACCCTATTCGGATGTGAAAAAATGTATTCTGTTTGAAAAGTTTTGAAATGACTAATTTTCTAAAATATAACGTTTACATTAATTATTTTTATTGGTATAATATAAACATAACTAAACATAAAAATAAAGTTTACCTAACACTTTTATAATTATAGTTATAAGATAAACAAAATATAAATTTGTTCTTGATTTTATAATAGGCGAGTGTCTATTATAGATGCATTATATTAATTTAATTTTCTAAAATTAAGATTATAAGTAACTGAATTGGAATATTGTGATGAATTATGCTTTAATTATTTAGCAGAAACGCAGTACAAGTATAGTTTAAAGAATTATATTAATTACATTAACGACTTCTTTAGGAAATGCGTACGGAATCAAACCGTTCAGACTCCTTGAAAGCTTTCAGGTAGAATATACTGTATACATAATTTAACCGTCCATATTTACATAAATCAAGATGAGCAAAGATAATGGCAATCAAAGAAATTATGACTTTTAGCATGGGTACTTATAAAGTAAATCTACGACAGTGACACAACTAGGTATACGTTGTTTACAACGCGATTAACTTTTTAAATACAATCATTGAGCGTTGCATAAAAAATGTATAAAAGAACGATTCAGTGTTAAACAGTGGAAAAAAAATGTCAATAATTGTATTTAGAATGCATTAAAGTATAGTATTCGGATTTTAAATATACATTTTGTTGAACACGCGGAAACGAGACGAGTATAAATAGTATTAATTTATGACACGCGTTAGACGAAACATCACGTCTCATGGTCCGGATGGTCTGGATTTGTCGTAAAATATGTTTACCATATTATTCTACACATGATGTAATTGAGTAGTTTGATTGCAATAATCATAAATAGTGTATTTGAATATAACATTTCTAAGACTGCATTTAATATATTCTTAAAACAAAACACACAAAGTTCATTTATTATTAGATCAATATTGGGGAATGAATAAAAGTGTGGAATAAAATAAACAATCATATATATATTGTGTAAAAAAAATACCTTATTCTCTTTATTTTCGACTTTATGAAAAACCACTACATACATCGAAGGGCTTAAAAATTAAAAACATAATACATTATGCAAAAATAATATATTATATACATTTGAGATTAGCTATAAATAATAGAATTATATTAGAACGACTGATGACAGTATAATTTTATAATATAATTTATATTATAGAATGGACATTAAAGAAATTGTGTTAATGAGATTGAGATATTAAAATAAAATAATACTATTAAAACAATAATAATCTAACCTTACCAATTAAATACTATGATAATTAATTATAGTATTATTTCTTGACAGTTAATAGAATAATATTGTATTTACATACGTGAAGAATTACAAATAATTAATTTAAACTCGGAAAAATGAAAAGCGAACATCTACAATGTTGATTACATTATGCATTTTGTTATTAATTAAAACATGCAATAAATAAACAACTACAGATTGTTTGAGTTGCATAAACGTACTGTATAAAAAATATATTTTCTACAAGAGTATGCGATACGATAAAAATAAATCATCTAAATGAATTATAATGGTTCGTTTTCTGTAATTACCATTCTCTACTGAACTCGCTGTGAAACATTGGCTAATAGGTATGAAAGTAATTTTAAAATAAGATCATCTGGTGATACAAACTATTTAATTAATAATTTAGATAATGTACGACATGTTCTAGAGTCTTAGACCACACACTGCGCCAAAAGGCACACAGAATAAAAATGTGGAAGTTAAAATAGATAGAATTATATTTATTATTATTTTTATTTTTTTACGTCTGTTGGCAACTAAAACTCGGCCCGTAGAATAATATCCAAAATTTAAATTTGTCAATTTTAATTTAAGCAAAATTGAAGTCGAAAAGTTAAAAGGTCAATACATTATTTTAGTTAATGTTAGTGTCAGAAAAAAAACTGATAAACAGGTATATCAAATGTCAAATTAGTATATGATGATAAACAGCCAAAGTGTAGTTCAGAAATTTTAACTTGAATAGTACATTAATGCAAAATCTCGTGACAATTTCATGAAAATAAATAAGTCGATGAAAAAAATCACAGTTAACCAGTATTAAGAAATGGATAATAAAATCTATAATTTTCTAACTAAAAATATTAGATATTATTTTGTTTTATATGCAGTGTTAAAAAAAAATAATAAAATAATCATTGTTTAGTAACCATAATAATATATAATTTTGTAGTAAATGTTTGATAAAACATATTAAGTGATGGTCATTTTGGATACTAAAAAGTATGATTGTATAGTATTTTAATTGGATGTAGATTAACAATTAATGAGTGTATACTGTATAGTGATAAAATGCTTATATATGAAGTTCACTCATCAACTGTGTATATTATAATAATATAATATGCATATAATGCATTGATACACTTAAATAGTTGATAAATTACTTGTTTTAGTTATTACACTAATTAATATATAAACTATATATGTATTTTTTTCCAGAGATAAATTTTACATTTTTAATCAACTCTCTGAAGTGTTAAATAAATAATAATTTTAATAAACCGTGATTTATGAATATCCATGTAAAGTATTACGAGTTTATTATAATAGTAGAATAACCTTTAGTTGGACGATAATTAGAACTTCATAGATACGATAGTAGGTAATTACTAATAATTAGTGTCTCACAATTCATAATATAAAAGATATAATATTTCCATGTATTCAAGTAAGAAAAAAATAAACATTAAAATCTACTACAATTATTATTATATTTTTTTCCATAACATACCAAACATAGCGTCCTCGTTCTCTGTTTCAACATTATCTTCTTGTTCTGTCATCAGTCGTCAGTCACAAATCATGTCCATATACACGATAATATACTACACATTTCTAACAATATCATAACACCATTTCATTAGCAGTCAGTAAATTATTATTGATGTATATACAATATGCATATTAGGTGTAGACACTATTTCATTACAACACTTGTATGCGCACTGAACCGTCCGTCCGACCGAAGACGTATCTAAACTTAAACAGACATAAAAAATACACAAAGGTACTACTTTAAAAATTTATTTTTGGTTTTTATTTTTTGTATCTTCTTATTTAAACATTCTATTTCAGTATTTATTATAATATATTTTTTTTAGTTTCAAACTTTAAAAATACATTTGGTTTATTGAACTGTTTGGAAAGTCAGCTTTTATAAATTGTATGTTTTATTATTAATATTATTAATATTTTGAAAAATAAGAACACAAGAAGAAGAAAACTAAATAATTTGTGAAGAGAGCTTAAACATAATTTAACACTTGAGTGATGTCTCGGGAGACTCATGTACAGGCATTATTTATTTTCAAGATATATGACACCAAATACCCTGTGGATTTATTGATATGATGACTAATGAATGTTTATTCTTAAGTTCAATTGAGTTTTTTGGAACTATATTTTGTTTGTATTTTATGAATATCTATATCAAAATTAAGAATAATATAAAAATAAAAATGTTAAAAATGTGTAGTCATATTTTTGTTCAAATGTTAATGTTACATTTTGTTAAATTTTTTCATTATTGGTCAACAACCTAAAAATAATTAAATAATTATTTATTTCCTATATTACCTATACAGTGTAAGAAATTAGTACCTCCGATTTTGAATGTAAAAATTAATTATACAAGAATAAAATTATAACAATATTATTATATAGTTTTTAATAATGAATGCAAATGAAAATAATTATAGATTTACTTAGAGTGGTGTTATTAATAGAAGATAAATTAATATCCTAAAAAATAGATGCTGTCCAACATCTCTAATAATAATATTTCAAATTCAATGATTTTTAAATTTATTTAAATTTATCACATGCATTACAGTGACCTACTCAACGAAGAAGTACACTCAACCTATTCTCTAGCGAAGCAAAATTTTCAGTTTTTTCATTTAGAGTTATTCTAGTAGTATAAGATACTAGGTAAGTAAATTATTATAGACATTTAGTATTGATATTTTTTGGTCTTAGTTCCTTGTCATTAAATATTGTTATCCATTTTAAGTTCCTGGGAGATGAAATTATTTTAAGTCCCATTTAATTTTTTTTTATTTAATTTGTAATCATATAGTTATAATTTCATTAATTTCCTGAGTTAAGAGGAAATGATAACGGTATGTGTTGTTTCCGTTTTACAAACGAACAAGATACCAAATGTTAATTTTAGCAAGATTAATTTTGCGCTATTATAGTTTTAAGTTTTTTCCAAAATTAAAACTAATAACACCGCCGTTTGGTAATCAGTATCTATTTCTATATGATCTAAGAAAAATGAAAGTAGTCGTTTGTACATGTGGACAATTGGACGTAAAAACAAATATATGGATCAGTCAATAAAAATAATAAGTTTTTTATACCAATTATATTTGTGATTAATATTTATAAAAATTAAATATTCATAAATAAACCACAACTAAATTTGTAAATTGTTCTTAATAATATATTTTAATTCTGAATTATTATAATAATAATATTTTAATGTTTTAAATTTTTCTACTAATATTTTTATTTCATCAATTTATTTTGTCCTTATTGATTTGTGAAAAATTGTTCTCAGTGCTCTATTACTCCAAAAACCGTGGGTGTTTTCTATTATTTAATGCATTAAAAATATCAAGAATACTTTTACCTCAAAACTTTAACCTTTTTGATATTAAAAAAAAAGAACTAGCAGTACTGCTCTTGTACCTTCACATGAAAAAAAAATATATATTCTCTCCGTTAGTAACTCTCCAAGACAACAGCAAAACGAATTACAAAAAATGATAGTATTAATATTAATCACAGTTCAAACTTAAAATGCCATAGATTTATTAATACAACAATTTATTCATCATTAGTCAATATAACCTTTGATAATTGTCCCATCGTTCACACAAAATCTACTCTAAATTTAATTTGAACTTTATAGTTGATTATAGAACCACGACAAATTTTTTTGCCAAATCGATAACAGAATATCACACATACCAAATTAAAAAAAAAAACAAACAATTTTCTGTATTTCTTAGAAAATTTCCTGTAAACATGTCTAAAGCTTGTATATATAACAAATTTCAAGAGCTTAAATTTGAAATCACTTCAGTCACACGTTTTCAAAAAAAGTTTAAAACACCAATTTAAATCTTAAACATTTTACTACCCAAATCATCTACCGGAATTATTTTAACAGCCTTTTTCTTTGTATATTAAACTAAGTCAAACCTCCAAAAATATAACTTAATACACGAATTATCAACGTTTTTCTCCACACAAATCTACTGCAATTTACCTACTAGGTGCGTAAAATGTGAAAATGACTACCATTACAGCTATTGGCTAAAAATAAAAGTTAAGTTATTCCAATCTCAAGCAACTATATTGAACCAAAATGTCTAGTAAATACATCTAACAGTGTACTTATAATGACGCAATGGTAAAGTGTTCATAAACCACCGGAACTAAAAATATTTCGTAGGATAAATTAGGTAAATAGGTAAATACAAATTACAATTTCATGAACATAATTTTAATTATAATAAATACCTTCGTCGATTACTACAGAAAATAATAGAAAATCCACCAGCCATTATAAATAGCACGCATTTAAAATAAAATTAATACCTATAGTATTATCTTATTAAACTGGAACAGAAAAGTTTAAAAAAAAAAAAAAAATTAAAAAACACTGTAAGGTTTCCTTGACCATCACTATGTAAATATCGCACGCATCACAAAAATGCACTTATCAAACACAGATACAATTAATATTAACAGTTCAAAAATATACCACGCGGGCCATATTACTAATTCACGGGATATGAATAGAGATTCTTGTCTATAAAAAAATTAAACTTGTTTTTGCCCAAACTTGTTCTGTAGAGCCTAGAAGATGTAACTAATTAAATAAAATAATAGATACGTAACTTTTGTCAACGTTTATCAACCTCAATGTACATGTCAGATTACGAGCAAATAATGAGTTTAAATGACTTAATTATATTGGCAGCCGGCAGGTGATTAAATACTATGCACACTAACTGGACCTGTCAGGTAATTAATCCAAATGGCATCAAATTATAATCATTTATAGCCAACACGCCATATACCATACATGTTTCTAATTAGTCTAATAATTTTCCTTCGAATGTTAATAGACAGCCCGACACCCTAGATATTCTAGTATTTAAATCGATACATTCTTATTTGTTTAAGTACGCATTGTAGAACTTGATTTAGATCGCATAACAATAAAAAACTACTATCAGCGTATCTCATCAATTCCCCTAAAAAATAATTCACCATTTAATGTTTAACTAGACTGGAATACAGACGGAAAAACTAGAATTTTCACGAAAAACCATTTTTTGATAAAATCGATAATTTTATATGGTTGTAACTCAAAAGTGAATCATTGTAAATAGGTACTTGACATTTTCACTAAATTTTAATATTATAATTATCAATACACGGTTATATTTTCAAAATATTCTGGATACATAGTCATATTATTAAATTAAACAAATATCTCGTGCGTTCGCCGGTCGCCATGATAACAAAAAAAATTGTGTTTTGTACATCTGTTTAGGCGTAATCGATTTAAAGAGACGTTTCAACTAAATAAACTCTCTGAGGGCCAACTCCGACTTTCTTTTCGTGCTGTTTGGAGTCAGTGCTACTATATAGAGCTAGATTAGAGGAGCATCTCTTTTTTCACATTAGTATTTCGTATTTTTGCATTAAACGTGTAACGAACATCTTCTTTTGTGTCGATTTAATTGATTTTAATCAACAGGTAATTATATTTTGTGGTTCGATTCTCTCTGAAGATGGTTAAACTGTTGGTCACATTTTTTTTTTTTTTAAAAAAGCGTTTAAAGTGCAATCTTTTACGAAACATATCAAAATCGCAAAAATTCGCAAAGTAATTTTTTAGTTGAAAACTCGTAATTTTTTTTATACTTGAACCTAAGGTTAAAAAATTCAACACTAAGTTTTCCATAAGGTTTCCTTCAAAGCTATAGTTCTCTATATATTATAGAGAAAACACGGAAGGTCATTATAGGAAAAAATGTTATGAGTGTTTGAATTTTAAATTTTTACGAATAGAAGTATAACATCTGGTGAAATATTGGATTTCATATTTTGATTCGAATACAAATTTAAATAATTATTAATCAATATAATGTTTATATGAATTATTATCTAACACAAAACATATACAATACGATACCGTAAATTAATATTTATTTGGCAAACAAATATGTTATAAGAATTACAGTTATCGTTCTTACATATTTTAAATCAAACAAGCTTAGGAAAATATATATTCAAATAATATGAATGCAATTAGATACTACGTTGAATTTTAAACAAATTGTTGCTACTTGCTAAGAACAACAAAGGAATAAATTAAATTGTCTTCAGAAACTGAAAAGTTTTATACAAAAATCTATATTCAGAATTTAACTAATTGACCTTATTAAAATCTTCATCTTCGTTTAAATACATTAATGCATTGTCCTTTATTGAAAAAAAAATACAATAAAGTAATAAAAGTAAAGTAATAAAAAAATTGTATGACTCTATGTTATGATTAGGTAAATTATATTTCTATAAATATAAATGATTCATTATTTATACTGTAAATCTAATAATTAATTTTAAATTTGATAAAAATATTTTTTTATGTTTTAACGGTCATGTTTTTCAGTATTAAACAAAATATTTGCAATTATGTAATAATTAAATTTACTTTTCAAATTATTAAAACGCGTAATATTATCTAAAATCTGATTTGATTACTTTATATTACAATGTCAGTTATAATTTAACTCAGAATAAAAAATAAAGCGGACGTCTTTTGAGATTCACATTAACAATATCTCTTAAAATCTAACCAAGGGAATAATAATGTTCCTTTCCCACATTTATTAAATACTACGTAATATACACACTATACCTTTTTAAAACAAAATTTAAATAATAATAAAAATGTATGTTAACAGCAAAATATTACTAAGATTCTAAGACAGAACTTAACACAGAAAAAGATCATATTTTTATTATTTTTAAGTATCAACTATACATTATAATATCTGAACACTAAATTCTATCTTAAAAAAAAAAAAATGTTTCTCATATTGATTGAAAATATTCTATAGATCTAGTTTCTTTTTTTATTAATTTTCAATATTACTGTCATAAAATTGAGTTTAACATTTTTTTATATTTAATATAATATTGTATATTGTAATAAACAATATAAACAAATATGAGTAAATAGTTAAAAAAAAAAAAAAAAAAATAAGAATGAATAAGATGTGAATTAATTAACTAACAGTTAGAATAATAATTTAACAAGTTTATCAAAGAAATAAAATAAACTAAAATTATACTTCATAGATCTAATGTTTTTCAATAATATTAAAAATCGTGTCATTATGGTATGAAATGGGAAAGATTCTATTAAATAAATTACTATAATTAATTTTATTATTATATAATATAATTAATAAATTGAGTTTTATATTTAAATTCAACTAGATGAATTCTAATGATTGTTTAATGCATTTAATTACCGTTTATTGCGGTTTTTTTTACAATTTTACATTACTAAATTTAAAAAAAAAAACGTTTGAAATCAAAAGAAGTATCAAATTTTAAATCCATAGGGATTATATATATAAAACTCTAAAAGGTTAGGCTGCCGTAAAACGCATTTTCAAAAAAAAAAAAAAAATAGAATCATTTTAGATCATTCCCATATTAAAACTAAACTTTGTGAATGATATCAAAATTTTAATAACGTACTATGTGAATTAGTATATTTGAATATCAAAATAAATTGTGAACAAATAATAATAAAAAGCAATCATTTTAATAAACCATTTAATTGTGGAATTAAAACCTTTTAAATATTTTTACCAAGTCAGATTTACATATCTTCAACTTCATTAACGGTCATCATTTCTCCCACCAGTCAACCAACGTTATCGCGTTTTAATAATTAAATAAATTATTTTATTTCGTCTATCGAAAATTTTTGGTTGGTAAAACACCAGAAACAGCAAAATAAAATTTGTGCTCACTTAAACTCATTGCACAGAAGCCAAATTAAAAAAATAAGTGTATAGTGTTTACAATATTAAATACTATTTATAAACTTAATATTTAATTTTTTCTTAATCAGCAAATGGAGTAATTGATAATCACCCGATGCATACGATATAATACTATAAAATACTGAATTGGACGATTTATCGGACAATTATAATGTAATAATAAGTAATTGTATCGATAATAACATCATCGTTTGATTGTTAAAAAATAAAATAGAGGTCTGAAAACTATATTCTTTTGTCAATATACTATAATTATCGAATATTACTGTATTTTTGAGACCATAACAACTGCCCCGAATGTCAATATTAACTGAACGATTTATTATAGAAATCTATTAAAACTTCGATAAGCTATTTTAAACACCTATCTTTCTTCGCTCTACATACATTTGCACGTATACCTACACAAAACATATTGTTAATTTGCACCCAAATTCTTTGACGTCAACATTGACATCTCACCGGTAATATTAATTTTTGGCTTATTAGTTATTATAGATGCTAACATTCCAATCAAATCCTGGTATCCACAATCCATTAAAGTAAGCCATGTTTCTTAGTACTATTTATATGCCATTCAATAGTATTAAAATCAAAAATCTATAAGAAAATAAAAATCACTTTCGGCTTGATTTTTTACGTCAAACTCAATTAAGTTTCCTTTAAAAATCATAATCAAATAACCTCAGAATTTAATTACATAGTCTAACATTCTTAATAAACACCCAATTTTTTTTTTTTGCTAAATCAATTACTCAAAAAATAATTTACCATCCCTAACCTCACACACGCCCACCAACACTAACCAAAGAATTCAAGACACTGATCTGCCTCTTGATAATGTTGATAACTATTACCACCCAAAAACTCTTCTCATAACCTAATGAATAAATTTTAGAAAGGCTATTGCTAGTATAGACCAACCTTTATATCATTGGTATGTTTGCTTAAGAACATTACGCTGGGCTCTTCAATTCTATCGACGTTCTTTCCAATGATTATTTTCCAAAATCATAACCTTATAATTTTAATTTTAATTTTATATTATTTATAAAGTAGAAAAAATAAATAATTATATAATATGTTATATATTATATTTAATCAATAATTTATTAATTTTTCAGTGTATTTAATAAAGTATGTTCATTTTAAAACTAATACTCAAATAATATATAAAGTATGAAAACAACTTACTATAGTTATATACATTTTTCATTTTTTATTTATCACAAAATGAAATATGATGTATTCAAATATCAGCATAGGTATTGTGTAACAATTTTTTTTTTTGCCAAAAAAATTAAGTGTACAAATTAAACTGAATTCTACTTAATAATATATTATTCACGTACTTTAAAATAACTCGAAAAGAATAAAAAGTAATGAAAAGTATATAATAGGTATATAATTAATTACTCGGCATCTATTTGAAAGATCGTAGATTTTAAAATTCTTCTATGAGAGTATATGTATTACAATAATGTGTCTCATTTTGAACAACATATTATTATGAAATGAGTAGATTATGTTGTCGGGAAGAGCGTGGGTTTGATAATATGATTAATTCAATAAAGAATTAAGGAAGCTATTTATTGCATGGTAATAAAACAATAGTTTATGCATTAAAGGAAAAAAAAATAATACATTTTAATTTAGAGTAATCGCCTAATATAACTATTATTTTTTAGCTCAATAAATAAATAACACAATAAGACAACTGTATTATTCGGCTTACAAAAATTAAAATCTATAAACACGATAAAGATTTTTCTAAAAAATTATGGGTTCATAGTATTATATAAAAGAAAGAAAATTAAGATAAGAGCATAAAATTATGAATCTAGTATAGTCAATTGCATAATGAAACAATAAAAATGTCGTGTGGAAAATTTGCAACAGTTAATAACTATTAATTAGTCAAATTGTCAATTTTTAACAAAAACAAAGAGTAATTGGTTGTATTTTAGATTCTGAGCAGAGCGATGAATGTATTGATTTTACAAGTTATGTGTTTTTTTTTGTGTCTATATACACGAGAACGTTTCGAAATAATGCTTCGATTTTCAACTTCAGTACCTTTTCTGGTTCGAAAGTGAATCTAGTTGGTGCATTGGGGAGATCATATTTTGTAATTTCCAATAGTTTTCAAAAGCACCGGGTAAAACTAAAAAAACATTAAGGAAAAATGGAAATTTTTACGCAAAACCARTTTTCGACCAAATCGATTTTTTGTAATGTAATTAATAAATTATAATTGCTGTAATTCAAAAAGCAATCATTATAAATACTTGAAATTTTCACCAAATTTTCATGTTTATTTTATCTATAATATACAGTTAAATTTTCAAAAGGTTATTTATAGACCACTGAAATTTTCGATTTTTATGAGAAATTTTTTTGAAGTGTCGATAAAAAAATGTTGGATAACCTAAAAGTTTTGAAAATTTAATATAAGGTTCCTTATGAGTTTTTCTTATTGCAACTAAAAAGAATTAAAAATCGTTTGTCACAATTTTTTTCATAAGCGTTTATAGTTCAAATTTTTACGAAATCTGTCGAAAACGCGAAAATTTGCAAGTAATTTTGAAGTTGAAAAATCATAAAATTTGTTGTGTTCATAACTAAGGATTAAAATTATAACACTAAGTTTTCCATAAGTTTTACTTCAAGTAGTTATAGAGAAAACTTTAAACATCGTTATAGGAAAAATTTTAAGTGCGTTTGAATTTTAAATTTTTTCGAAATAGCGTAACGATAACGATTTATCCTCAAATGATTTTAAATATTTGTTATTACTCAAAAAGTATAAGTCGTAGATACTTGAAAAATTTACCAGTTATTTAGATTGGCATTTTCTTTAGATGATTTAATTTTCAAAATATTTTGACTTTTTTTGAGATATTTATAGACAACCGAAATTTTCAATTTTTCTTAAAAATTTTTGGCCCAATCAAAATACTTGAAAATGTAATACAAAGTTTCTCATAAGTTTTTCTTATAGTGATTAAAAAATTATAAGAATACATGAGCCCAATTTTTTTTATTAGCATTTGATATTCAAATATTGACAAAAATTCGTCGAAACCATGAATATTTGTAAATTATTTTATTGGTATAATTCATAGAAATATTTATTTAAGTAGCTAAGAGTTGAAAATTCAATACGAGATTTTCCATAATAATAATAATAATAAAAGAACTTAAAGCTTAAAATAATTATAAAAGAACTTAAATTCTGATGTATTCAGGCCATTAAAACATAAACCACATTTTTCACGAACCACTGGAAATTATATCCTTGGCTGACAAATCATCTTTGTTCAGAATCGTTTTTCCTATATAATGATACCTATCATTGGATTAAAATTTAACACTCCTATAATATATAATAATGATCCATATGGCACCTAATGTACAGCAGAGCGGTACCCACTTACCCACTTTTTTATTCTTATTTCGTTACAACCATTAACTATTTTCCGATTTTATCAAATACATTCAGTATTACTAGATAAATGATTGAAAAAATGTTTTTAAAAATTAAGAGAAATGCATGTCACCACTAAATATAAAATATTGTTCTCGTCTCTCTCTCTGTAATCGGGTTTCCCTGTAACAAAACCAAAATATTTGTTATCGTGAGGTTTTATTTACAAATCCCTACTACAGTTTACAGTCGTAATTTACGAAGTTTGCCAAAAAAATATTAGTTATTAGTTATTAACAAAATTATTCAAAATATTTTGGTAATATTGATACAGATGGCAATTGAACGTTGGGGCTATTCACAATAATATAATATTGTTATGTTTTTATACGTTGTTATTAATTATTATTTACAATTATTAACAAGAATGATATTGCGTAAAATAAATTTAACATTTTAAACAAAATGACATATTGACATATTTAACCTTATTTTGGAACCTATATCTAGTGTTTTGTCAGTTACCGATTCTCAGGAAACAATTAGTAATTATGCCATAATTTCCAAAATAAAATATGATTAAGCGAAAAATGCATTATCGTGACCAAATTTAATCATACCTTAATTGTTTAAAATTCATCAGTTAAACAATATAGTGTAGATTATGTTATTTTTAGTTAATTTTACGTATATTACTCATCATTAATTGAAACATCAACTTGAGTTTGACGGTATGAACAGTCAATGACTAAAAAATAACTTATAACAGTAAGATGATGTATTTTTAACAAAATGTATAAAATATGGACGGCAGTTTAAGATAACATACGATAAAATTTCTAAAAAAAATTATTAGTAATAGAATCGACAATTAGCAAGCGATCTAAGGATAATAAATATAATTAGATTAACTTTATTTAACGTCATAAATTTAAGTTAATAGAAAGCATAATGTTGAATTTACTCTGTAATTAACAATTTGTCAAGAACTTTTAAAAATCTTCTTGAAAAGTACTAACGTATTGATTTTAAAAGTTTCAAATTAGTTTTCGACATAAAATAAGTTATAAAAAGTATACAATATGTACAATCATAATATTATAAAACTATGAATTATTATAATATTTCCTAATGGTTAATGTAAATAGGTACAAAGTATTATAACTATTATTTTTTTACAGCTAATACCTATTTCTAATTAGGTACTATGTATTGAACGGAACAGAAATCAAATCGTTAGGTATGGAGTGAGTAAAGAACAAAAATACTCATTTACTAAATTATCGGCTCAATATCCCGCTATACAAATAAAAACAAATCAATTCATTTTGAACATATGAGAATATTCACTCCACTAAAAAAACCTCCACAAGAGTATTCTCTGTTAACATTACTGTAAAACACCAATAATAATATAGTACGGCGTCGACTACGGTCGTCTACGGAACAACGATTCGTACTCGGATTTATCGACGGTCAGTATAATAATGTGAAATAATCAGGAAAAAGGAGGAGCGATAACGATTATTTACGCCATCTGTGCCGTTCTAAGAGTGATTTAGACCTGGTGCTATAACGTATAAAGATGTATATGTGTTTACGGTATACACCTTATACAGGGTGTAATTTTTTTTATCACGAACAAATCGTTATTTAAAAAACCGTTAATATTTTTTAAAATATTTTTTTTTTAATTAATCTAATTTGTAAGTAGTATAAAAAAATAAAATTTTTATGATATTTAAATATAAATATAGTAACCATTTTATATAATAATTATCAAAATACTATAAATTTAGGATAGTGTTTGTATTTATAAATGAAAGGCCATATAAAATAAACTAAGGCTGAATTTTAAGAGTAAAACGTTTCGATTTTCACGATTTATGTTCAGTGAAGGTTTTATTTTTATTATTATTATTATTATTTATTTATTTATTTATTTATTTATTTTTTTTGGCACTGGTATTGGCGGTAATGTCCGTTTAACAAAAACAACAACAACAGCAACAACAATGACGACGATGAAGAGCATTGCACGTACTACACGCAAACTTTATATGTTGGCCATTCGTTTTACAGGACTACGTAGTAACCAACGACACTGTAATTTTTTTCTTTTCTCTATGTTTTTTTTTTTTGGGGGGGGGGCTCTAACCCTACTCCAACCTATTGATCGGTTTTCAGGCCATCAACACTGTTAATTTTCACTAGAATTATAGTTTTCAACCCGTTAACCATAGATCTTTAAGTCGAGTACCTATTCATTAGGAAAACGCATAAAATCAATGAAAGTTGTTACAGCAAAGGACAGTAGATTTGATACGATTGTAACATCTTAAAATTTAAAATATAAAACACTAAAATTTATTTATGAAGATATTTAAAAAAAAGTTTAACTAATATTCGTAATAAAAAAAAAATGAACAAATAATAAAATCCATTTTAAAATTTGTATGTAATAAATATCATAATGCATAAGTAATTGAACATAATAAGTGAATAATAATATGTTATACGTATAGGTAAATACAAATTGTGACACTGTCTTGGATAAAATGTAACACAAAATATGTTTTTTTTTTTTTTTATCTTAAATAGTTTGTTATACAACAATATAAATAGTTTAAATCAAACTATTTATTCACTCAAACATAATATACTCTCTAGTATATTACTCTCTTAAAATAAAACGTATTTTTTAAATGCAATAAAAATAATAATAACAACAGTAAGTAGGTACCTAATTAAGTTTTTTTAACTTTAAAATAATTAAGCATTCAAAAAAAAAAAAAATACTATTTAGTAAATAAAATAAAAATGTCAGTATATATTTTATTGATTGAATTTTTAAATTTTTAAAATAATTAAAAGATTTAAAAATACAATTTTGATCTAATTTCAAATGTCTATGGAAAAATATCTTTATAATATAAATTTTTGACATTTTAAAATTTTACAAAAAAAGTAAAAACAATGTACGATATCTTGTATCTTTATAAGTTCTCACAGTTACTACTTTTTAAATAAAAATAAAATAATTTAATCAATTAATTTTTATTTTACATTTTAATATCGATATATCGTTAATATTTTAACGTCTAACACTCATATAAATTAGAAATATGTAACTTTTGTTATTTAATTATTATTGTAATTACTGAAACAAATAATAAATAAATATAATTAATATTATATTATATTATAAATATTATTAATATTATATTATTATATTATTTTATATTCTATTATATTAATATTAATATTATTATATATTATAATATTATTTAATTATTATTGTAATTACTTAAACAATTTGGACTACATTTCAAATTATTTTGATTAACAAACAAAATATAAACAACGTAAAAATAATGAAAAGACTAAAACTTCAAACATCTTTAAATATCCAAGTTAAATGTCCGAAATGTTTTTAAAATATATTGCTACTATATTTAGAAAATGTTATATAAAGATATTACTGAAAACCTAAAGTGATTTCAAGTTAGGTTTCAAGTAATTTTTAATAACGTTTTTGTTTAAAATTAAAAATATTTTTATGGAAAATAAATATTTTCCGCTCTATTATGTTTTGATTCGCGAATAAATTATAAGTGCAAACACGTTTAAAATATAATAAAATATACATTTTTTGCAATACACAAAATACCTTGTATATTAAATGCCCAGACTTTATAATTTTAAAATAATATTAATAGTTTTTAGGTTTGTAATAGTACTTTATACTTGACAAACGATATTATACGTATTTTATCTACTGCAGTAATATATCTTTTTTTTCACTACATAAAGTCTAAGTCTTTCTTTATAAATGGTGATGATGATAATTATAATAATAATAATAATAACAACATAGATATTTTACATTGGTTATCTGTGGACTTATTATTGTGAGACACTTTTTTTTGTTTTATTGTTTTGTTTCAACGTAATGCGAGTAGCTGAATAATTCTCTCTCGGAATTGCTAATGCTCGCAAAAGCCCCAACGAGATCGAAATTCATTGCGCGCACCGAAAGTCCACCTTTCTCGTGATTTATATCGCGCATTATTTTTAGGCCACGATTAGTTGCAATGTGTATAAGACGTAGGTGTGTGCACAGTTTCTCAACGCGAATGCTGCGGCCGCTGACGTTTTCATCGTCGTAAATAACAATTAAACACCAAGACTGCATCGAATCCAGTTACGGTTTAGAAAAAAATGAACGATATAATATATTTTACTTAAAAAATGTATACAGGGTGAATCATCAACCTTGTCAAATACCTTTTTACTTAAGTAATGTAGTTATTCAAAACCTGATTTTTGAAATGTTTAATTCATTATTAAAAACGATTTTCTTAAATGCCTAAAATTGTTGTTCTATTTAATATATGTTCTGTTACAATCCAAGCTACTTACATTCAACTGATAAATATCATTTTATAAAATATTGATGTATTTAAATCAAAATTCGAGCAAATAATATGTGATTTATTACAATATGTCTTTACTGCAGATAATAGTCCTCCAAAATGATTTTACAAATATATATATAAAATACTACTATTATTATTGTGATCGGGCAATTTTCATAAATGTGTATCGATTAAGTAATATAATTTTAAAATTATCTTGGCCTCCACTTTTAAAGTGGTACAAAAAATATACCTACACAAAAATATGGTCTTTATGTATACTTTAAAATGCATGAAAATCATTTTAACTGCATTATTAAAATAGTAAAAGGAGGAGTGGCATTATTGGTAAAACATCATTTGTATATTAAGAGTGTGTAGTAAATATTAAGTAGATAAATAAATCATATAAATAAAATATAAAAAGAATACTTTTTCCTAATAAATGACAGGAAATAGTATTGTTTTATTTTCGGCTGTTTAATATTTTATATTATTACCTTCTTTTAAAACCATATAAAAACTAAATAGCACATTTTTAAAGCTCATACCTTCAATTGAGTAAAAAATAACTGTAGTAATAAGAGTGCTTTTTTAGAGGGGGGACTAATGTAAAATACAATTAAAATATATTAACTATAGTACCATAGTAATTCCTATTTTTTAAAACGATGTTATCTCTTTATGGATTTAATTTTCAACACTTATTATCGTTGTATTTGACTGTCATTGTTCAACTTGCGTTAACTTTGTTTTTTTAAACAGTAGTTAAGCTACAATATCCTAATTGTTTTTATAAGGATAACTTTTAAATAATTTATATAACAGCACAATAATATTGAACTAAATTATGTATATGTTTATTATCACGATGTTATATAAAAAAATACTCTAAGCAACAACGTTTATGAACATCATTTTTGTATAGATAATACAATGGAAATACAATATCACTAGGTTATACATATTAATACATGTACAGTGCAATTGAATAAATGATTGATTAGTAACAATGTATTTATGTTATAGCTGAACATTTTTACTAACAATTGTAAATTGTATATAATATATAATTAGATAAGAAAAAGCTAGTGTAAAAAATATATATTTGTCAGATTTTACAGTGTTTTTTTTTTTTTTTTTTATACCAATCTTGTTATCATGATTTCGATAGATATAGGTAAGGTATCCTAATACAGACCTCTATAGTCTATAGCATAGTATTATCTTTATGCCAAGATAGATACATAGGTATAATTTAGTCAAATCAACAGTTAAATTATATTTTATTTAAATTACACCAATTTTAATTTTGATACACTTTACACGTGTAACATATTTAGGTACCTACATCGATATTTCTACAATATAGTTTTTTTTTTTTTTTGTCTGCTATAAGGAACGAAGTTAGTCTGTTCACCGTGAAATAGTCTGGTAGCATGTTGAATGCTAATAAAATCAACTTTTACGCTTCTATCGTTTAATCCATTTTGCGATAATCAACGTATAATATTAACAACAAATAACATGGTGACCGAGAAATAAGGCTACATATATAAAAAACGATTTTACTTGAACTATAAATTATATGCACTAATATTGCTTCTTAAACAACTTTTATTAAGTACTATATAGAGATAAGATTAAAAATAATTTAAAACAAAAAATTTAGATATTAAAAGTATAATGATATTTAATAATATAACAAAACATAATAACAATTAACAGTGATTAATATTATTATCTTCTAGATACCTGAAAATACGAAAAATAAAAATAAATTAGACGTAAAAAAACTTAAAAAGAAATGTAAAATTATTCTCTTTTTAATATGTATTTAATATTTGTTTAAAATATAATCATACATTTATCCTAGTAAACAGGATATTATGGCAATTTCGATATTATTATTTTAATTAGGTTTATTAAACTATAATAAACAGCTGATTTAAATATAATATTTTATTTTTTTCATTCGGCAGCGACATTCGTCATCATGTATTAGTTTATTTTTCCTTCATCGTATAGTATCTATATAAAATTATTTTTATGCATATTAATAATATTCTCATAAGGTATTTAGTTACACCATTAAAGTCGTGAGTTCTGCATATTTTCGGTATCTTTTATAATATGTAGTTATGATTTATTTATTATATGTATATTGTATTTCGTTCTCTGATATTTTTCTTTAGCTACACATTTGGTAATGGAGTGTTTTTAATGCAAACCATTCACCACTAAATGTTGGTACCAACTTGAATTTTCTAATAAGGCTTATAAGTATTTAGCATCAACAATACCCTGCACTTAACCCTATATTTAAGTTTTTTGCTTATTTTATGTATTATTAATGGAATTTGTAAGTAGTACTTAAACATTTTTACAATTTATAACAGACTTATTTTATTTAACTAAATATTATAATCAATGTAATATCATATCCACTAAAAAAAAATTCATGAAACAACATAATATGATAAAAAAAAAGTCACAGATTATTAATATAATACCTATGTCACTGAATTCTGACTATAGACTATAAGTAATCATAATATTTGAAAAAAAAATGGACTACGTTAGTTTTTTCA
>VUJU01000077.1:119129-193835 GCA_009835225.1 Aphis craccivora
TTTTTTTTTTAATGTATATAATATATAAACTGTACATATAGTCAAGTAATTAATATTTTATACATCAAACTTATTCACTTATTTTCGATGACGATGAAGACTGTTTAACTTTAAATGAAATTAAAAAAAACTCAAAAACATAAATTAATAGAATTTATAAGAAATGATGATTTTATCCAAGTTATTTCAGTATTTCATCGTGTAAGACTCGAATTAATTATAATATAATAATCATATAAATGTATTAAAAATGAAAAAATAATGTGTAATATATTTTAAGAATTATGATTAAATCTATCAAATACAAGTTATCTGATAAAAATTGTATTTATCTAAATGTTGATAATGATACAAACATGCATAGTCATAGAAAATCTTAAATGGTTCTAACTTAAAAATGAATCCACTTTTATGCGTTATATTCAATAATAATAGAACGTTTAAATATTTAAAATATATATAATAATAATGTATCGAATATAAGACCACAAATATTTCAACCATTTAAGTCACAACAGATAAATTAAGTCAAGACCGAAAGCAAAATGGTTCATAAATACTAATATAAAACAGTTTTTTGGAATTCCGTTCCGCCTACCAACAAACTAAAAAAAATCAAAAGATGCACTAAAAAGTGGCAATATCTTCACAATTTAAACAGACGACAAGAAGTCACTCTAACCTGAGTGAGAATCGGTCATTCATTTTTAACACATTCCTTCTTAATCAGTAAAGATCCACCACCCATATGTAATAAATGCCAAGAAGTCCTAACCTTCCAACACATCATCCTAGACTGCCCAGATCTACAAAACATCCAAAGTACCTTATCAATACCTAACAACTTAGAAGAAGCTCTCAATGAAGACAGCCCCATACAAATTTTAAATTTCCTTACAAAAATTAACATTGTAATAAGCTCTAACCAACACTTTTGTATTTCATTGTTCTTATTATTTATTGTAACCTTTGATATCAAATTATTAATGTAACTCTCACAAAACATGTACACAAGGCTAATAACTTCAGATGTTGAAGCCTCTTAATAAAAAAAAAAAAAAACAGTTTTTAATAAAAATTAAAAATATCATGACTTACTTGGTTAAAAATATTATTTAAATGTTTATAAATATATATAATATACAGTATACACAGTAGGAGAATGTCAAAATACACGAAAACATAGACCTCGTAAATAAAGTGTGTCGTCTAATAAGTTGTATAAAAAGATTAAATAATAATCCATTCCGTAACTAAAATATAATCAAAAATTTCATTTAAAAAAAAAAATAATAAAATTAGTTTATAGAGTAAATCTTACAAATATATGATGACCAGTTTAGAATACACATTCAATTATTTTATTTTAAAAACAAAGGAAAATACATTTTATATCTTAAAATATAGTTTTGAGAAACAATTGAAGTTATTCAAATAATTCAAATACTCCTTATACACAAAATAATCACAAAATTGTATTGAAAATTATAAATTGCGTAATAAAAGTATACACAATATGTTATAGTCATCCAAATAAGTTTTGAAAAAACTAAGAGAGTAAAAAATATAATTGATGTTAAATTTGTTGCTACATTCACATCAATATTTTAAAAAGTTGATTATTAATTAAAAAAACAAATACTGAACATTTTGTATATTCTATATATTTTCAAAATGATTTAGTTGATTATTTATTTTTTATATTATCAATAAATAAATATAATATATATATATATATATATTAAAAAAACAACTATTATTAAATTTCTAAATAACAATTTCATTGTTCTATTTGTATAATATGGTGTTTCTGGCTTAATTCATATTTTAAAATGCACTATTAGAAGTATTCATTAAAACAGTATTATGGCTACTAGAATAGTTTTACACACTGATTTTGGGTTATACAAACACCCATTAGAGTTAAACAGATCCTTAAATATTTAAATGACCATCAATCATCAAATAGTAACTCATAATCAGTCCATCTATTTTAATCAGTTAATAAATTTAACAGTATTTCATGTAAACTAGTATTACGAGTAATTTCAAATGTACACTGTAATAAATCTTGTATAACTATAATGAAATAATAAAAGAAAAAACTATGTCATTTCATAATACTGTAAATTATACAGTTGAGTATATTTTATAATGTGCAAACCACCAAACAGTATTTTAGAGGAAATTAATAATGTTTTAATGATATCACTATATGTATATTCAATTATAAATAAGTACATTATTATCTATAGTACTAAATGAAATCTATTTGGAACAGATTTTTGTTTTGTATCTATAAAAATTAAAAAAATTAAAACCTCTTTGTCTTACATAAATATATATATTTATGATTTGTATTATTAAAACACATGAGTATAAATATTAATCAGCTATTTATGCAATTCAAAATTATTTTGAGTTTTGATTATGAATCCATACCATAATGCTTAATTAATTAATAATTTTTTTTAAGTCATTATACATTTTTTATCAAATATGTACTTACACAAATATACACAATTATTTTACAATTTTTTTTTTTTTTTAAGGTGAATAGAAAATTACGGTAATTTTTATAAAAGTTTAATATTGTACAAAAAAAAAAAAAAATAACGATAACGAAGTTTCAATAATTTACATTTATTAATTTAGTAAGTTTTTATTTTCATCCCAATGGTAAATACGATCATTATAGTAATTCCAATTTTACTGAAGTGATTATTTTTTAAACGTAATTAAGTAAGTTATAAAAAAGAAAAATATAGGTATTTCATAACAAAACCGTTTCGTTTTTGGGAATTACTTACGCGTATTATAGTATAGAATAGTTAATAATTAATAATAATTGTAGCTATAGTATAATTTATTCATCTCAATTTACTCAACTATTCAGTTACTGTAGCTACACATTGTATAGAATGTAAATCGTCATTGAATAAACGAATTATAGAAAAAAAATAAAGATTGTTAACACTGGATACAGATACATTGGTACATGGATATGTCTTGTGGCTACTATCACATATCTTATCAGTTATCGTAACATATAAAAAACGGATCCCTTCATGGTAATATTCTCGGTGTGGCGCACAAATAGTAACGCTCTTCGTATCACAAAAAAATTAATAATTTAAAAAAAAAAACTAATATAGGTTATGATATTTTTTAGAAAACTTTCTGCATTATTGATGTTTTTAATCGAGTTATTTATTAATCCGAGGGGTCGAAACTAATTTTGGCACGTGTGAATTAGTTATGTAAGGTTTATAATTTTGGTTAATGGATGCGATGCGTACAGCATAAAATAGCTCAGAAATATAGTAAACACCAATGAACTTGGAACGTTAGAACGTCGATTATTATAGTATACACTAAGACTACGCTCATCCCCAAGCATATAATGTGCCGACAAGGGAGGACTTGATTGATGAGAACAATCGCATAAAATTACTCGACAACGAGTAATATTGGATTAAGTTCGTAACCACCGTTGACTGCTGTGGACAGACAATGTCCAACCAACCGAAATTTCGTTGTACAATCTCCGCAAACGTTTTTTTTCCCCCACTGACGATTTCTATCTTCGACTTACTGTATATAATATAATAGGTACACTTGGGTGTATCGTTTATCACGCCTATTGTTACTAAAAATTCAATTCACGTTTTCAATATACATATATAATATTTGAATGTCAATGATTTATAATTATAAAATATTTGTAAGCTCCACAAAATACGTTCACAACATAATATTAATTTAAAGAGTAAATAGGACGCGTCAAACGTTTTTGTCTGCGAATTTGTCAGTTCTAAAGTGTCTGTAGCGTTTCAACGTTTCGTCTTGAAAACTAATCGTAAATTTGACCCACTTGGTAAAAATATTTTGAGTACAATATTTATTGTGTATAGAAACGATATTAATCTACCTCGTCACATTAATAATTAGCAATATAGTTTTAAACAAAAATATATTAAATAGTATTACATTTTCATATTATAGTCGTATGCAATACATAAATACATTTGAATAATATAATACTCTTTATATATGATAAAATCAATATCATTATTTTTTTTTTACTTTTCTACCATCAAATGGATTAAATGACACCTACCGATAACTGTTTGTAAAACGCAATGGACAAGAAAAGAAACGATTTGTTGAACGTATGAGATACGCCTAAAACCTTATCTTGAATGTTAAGAATAGATGACGTGATAAAGTCGAATGTTTGAACGTTCTTTAAGGTACAGACAATAATTCATGTAAAAGATTTCAACACGCTGTTGAAGACGATGCATACATTACAAAGTGAGCACGTGAGTGTAACACCCAACACGATAATACAAACAAATATGGACGGCGTTAGTGGAACGATAGGATTTTCAGTTTGGTGTTTGATTTATGAAATTACTGAAGGGCTATCCATAATGTATGCACGATTATTTTAATCGGTATACGTAAGTATATGTTAAATTTATAATAGGTATAATATTATATAAGTAAATTATAAAATAAAACAATTAATATTATGAAGCACAGACATTTAGTAATAATACTATTGGATGGTTATACTTCGTAGAAAAATGTCAAATATAATCACCATAGTTTGAATTGAAAATTTGTAAAATTGTAAATTTTAATTTATTTATTTAGTTAGTTGCTATTGTACACTATACAGTATAATGTGCCTAAATGTATCTATAATCGCGATTGTGTTATAACTTATAGGTCATAAATATAAAATACTATAGTTACTCAACAGCAGATTTCTGACATAAAATACAATTATTAAATAAATATATTAAAAAATAAATTAATACTTTTCTGTTTGGATATAATATTATTCGTGAAAGTGTGTAAACTTAATAGAAATAGAAATATTATAAAATGCATAAAGGTTAATATATAACCTTATAACTAAATCACTCAATTTCCCTAAAAACAATTAAATTCAATATTATAGAGCATTTTTATTTTTTTTTTAATAGATTCAACTTATGCTAATTTCTAAAAGCCCTCTGTAACTTATCAAATAATAGAAATATATGCATTCAAAAAAGTGAGTTTTTTTTAACCCTCACCAAAACTGATCGGCATTATAATATAACAATTAATAAGAATACTATTGCATCGGTTAAAATTCATAATATTGATTTTCATAAGTGTTTATGTGTGAAATATTAATAAATTAAAACCTGAAATTTGCATGTTATTGAAAAATGGTCAATTTTTATAGAATGATAATGTAATTAATCTTGTATAAACAGTTTTTCTTAATAAATAAATAATTACCAACGAAAATTGGTACTTAAATTTATGATTAATATTCGTACATATTGTACAACCATTATGTCAGATTTTGACACACCATAGATTGAAAAAATCAAAAAATATTGAATTTTATTTTAACAATTATGTAGATAAGTGAGACGTAAAAATGTCCAAATAAGTTAAAAACAAATAACTTTTTAAAATTATGAAGCAGTAATTACAGTGTTTTTAATTTCTACGCATATGACCTGCATTTTCAACCGACTAAATATTTGTTTTGATCATTGTTGTCAGTAGGTACGCTCCATTATATTATTATGACCAAAATAATGTAAATTATATTTATATCTCTATTCACTTATTACCATGATATGTCTATCAATTAAAATATTATTTTAAACGAATTTTATTGTTAAACTGTTATAATATACTAATATTAATACGTTATATAGGTATGTTTTTCACAAAATGCAAATGGAAAATCGTTATAAACGTCAATACTCCTATATATGTGGCGCACTTATTAACACTCAAACCGCTTCAAACTGAAAATTGAACTCGAATGAACTGTGAAGATTTATCATTGCCCACCTCAGTATTATATAAAACAATATTATACATATTAATATATTATGTATAAAGCTTTCAACGGCTCGTCAAACTCCAAATACCTTTTATTTTTTTTTATTTTTTTTGCTTTTTGATAATTCAATACAATAACGTGTCATACCCTCTCACAAACCTTAAACAAAAATCCATTGAAATAGAATTTTATCGCACGTCATTGCCCATTATTATATTATATCGTCTCTACCGTACAATAATTATTTTTTCACTCACCACAACACCACCGTTACGTATTATATAGATTATAGATTACGCTTCATTCGTATTTTTTTCTCCCAAAGTCACAAGTGAAGAATATTATAAAAGTATGGCTTGCACTGCGACCAACAATAGGTGAGCCCGACCAAATAAAGTATACGATAGCTTAGCTGTGCCAATTGATCACGTAGAATCTATCGAGATAAAAATGATCTTTAGATATCTACCCTTAAATAATAAATATTCGATAATATACGAATCAATACATTACGGATGAACCAAAACATTAAATAAAATCGTTTGGTAATAATGAATTTATTTAAGAGCGTCTGGTGTGTGTAAATATATATTATAACTCAAAATGTACTTACTGAATTTTTTTTCAGGCCAAAAATCTATTTTTCTATCCAATTATACTGTTTGTGTAAAAAATTATTTTTAAAATCATATACAAGTATATAAATAATTTTTTATCTGTCTAGTGTCTACAGTCTACATTGTATATTATACGCATTTAACAGTGAAAAATGAAGAAAAACGTTTTAAAATAGACGCACCCTTGACTCGTTAAGTGTGACTTTAATATATTTAATCGATGAAAAAGCAGAAAAAGCATAAAATTAATAAAGAAAATAATTATGAATATATATATGGATATATATTTAATGTTTTTAAAAATGACGCAAGTGTAAAAAAATCTCGTCATAACAGCAATGAAATACATCACGTCTTAGTAATCGATATCTTAATGAGTATGACCTTATCAAAATATTGTGATATTATTATTGGTTCCAGGGTATTAAAGGTCAAATCGCAGTTTGTTAAAAAATTTTTGTCCATACCTTATTTGATTAAATAACTATTGTCCAAGTAATTTATGTCTAAATTGCAATATTTAAGTCCAGCTTAAAAAAATGTATAGAGTTTATTAAAAGAATGGATAACGTCTTCATATTACTATCACATAACATTAAAAAAAAGTTATATTCAAATGAATCGGTTTCATTCTGTTATTTTGAATATTCAAATAAAATATAATAATATTATTTCATACAACGTACCTACCGTATGTTGAATTTTTAGAAATATAAATTATAAAAATGTAAATTGATGTAGCGCTAATGGTGAAGAAGCGAAAATGTTCAATAAAAGAAGAATGTGGCTCTTCAATATCGTAGTTTTAAATTTGAATTATTGCCATTTTTTTTCTCCGCCAAAATTAAATATTTCATGAATGTTTTATGACATTCTTTCAGTAAATAAATTTCACGAATTTCTTAACCCTAAGTAATATATATTTCAGTTTTACGATGAACCGATATTTACTTTTCAGTAACGTTGTATAGTAACAACAACGGTACCAACAACTACAACAGTTAATGTTAAGCTACACGATTCTAAAAATTTAATTTTTATGTACACGATTTCACAAAATTTTAAATGAAACGTTTGACATGTTATATTATAGTAAAATTCGTAACGCAAGTACACATCATGATTGTATTAAATATTCAAATATTGTAATACAGATTGTATTTAATCTTCAGACTTGCATTTATAATTTATTTTCTTATGATTAGAGATGTATCTATTTTGGAAGTATAACACATTTTATGGAATATCTAATAAGATTTAATTTGATAGCACAACATTCTGTTTTTTCTTGTGAAATCATTATCAATTTTCAAAAGTTTATAAATTTAGTTTCCAATTCTTTATTTAATTCTCCCCCTTCCCCCCTCCAAAAAAAAAAAAATATATATTTATTTATGTTCATATTTTTTTTAAATTATGCTATAGAAACTTATATTAACTTATAACTTACAATTTTTAAAAAAATACTATTTTAATATACAGAAAAATCTCAAACATACAGTATTACCATGCGCCTTATTTATATTGAATGACTTAAAATAATTAATTGTTTTGAAGTTATTATTTTTAATATAATATGTATAATAAATCCACTCGACACTAGTCTAGTTTTGATAAGTTTGTATAATAATGGGAGCAGAAAAATATAGGTAATGGCAATGCTGCAGCATGCTATGAAAAACATATGGATTCGTATATATTTTATGTGTGTGTGTGTGTGTGTGTGTGTGTAAGATGTAAGATATTTGTGAAATCAAGAATATGTGTGTTATATATTATAAATCAAAATCTTCATAAAGTTTGTGGAATCGTTCTCTAACGAGTCTTAACTCAGTAATAAGAGCCTGGGTATTGTCCACGTAGATATAATAATAGTTAAGTTTGTTAATATCCCATTTTAACGGGGCAATCATATAATAATAATTATTATTAACTGTGAGTAAGGCAAGCGTAAACTTGACGGTGGCGTTGGAGAAACTTCCTTACGTATATTATGATTATCATTATATCAAAACGCATTTCACAAAAGAACGGCTCGGATGACGGATGAATCGTATGCAATATTATTACGCGATATAGTCGCAGTCGCCGAGGTCGTGTGTTAACGGTTCATTTCATTTTCACGCTTTTTTTCTTTTTCGTAAAGTTCTATCGTTTGCCACTAATAAAGTACAAACGACTTTGGCGTGTGCGCGACGCGTCATTATGACATATAGTAGTATGAGTATTTATACTCGTTTTGAGATTAAATTGTTACGCCATCGTCCGTCTAGATACCACCGGATCGAATACTATTAAGTATAATATTACTATAAAAATTATTAATATTCGCTGTAGTGACTGGTAAGACTAGTGATGCAGTGTTCTGATTGTTTCGGAAGTAAATATTTTCATATATTTCTCTTTTTTTCAAATTGTGATATTCTTCCGGTAGCTTATTCAGGATTTACTTACCTTTTCCGGTACTTCTTTATCGGCATACAAACTGTCGAAAACTATCAATATATATATATATATATTTATACATTTTTTTTTCAATTTTTATTAGCGTTCAACTTGATTTATCATGTCTGAGCACTTTTTTCCCCGACAAGAGACTGCATAATACGATTATTACGATATATTATTACAGTTTTAGATATTAAAAATCACATAATTCATATAGTCCTCTTTTCGAAAAGAATTTCGTAATTTATCGTTTCCGAAACTTCATTCTTTCGCGGTTGTTCAATCATTGGTGTATCTGTCTTTTGGCCGTCAACTGCACCCTTTGTTCGATGTCTAAAATATTATTTTTCACGTGACACGGGTTTCGATAACCAAACCTAATAAGGTGTACCATGGTCCTTGGTATTACTTATTAGTTATTACCCATTATTTATTGATTCAGTTTTATACTTATATAGTGTGTGATGTTCGTTATATAAAAAAAAGGAACACACGTAAGTGTAAACATAAAAAACAAAGCAATGTCTTTTCGTTGTATAACTGATATTAATAATAATTGTTTTGTAATTATAATTTGAATTCGAAAATAATTGTACATGTAATATGGTTCAATAGTTCTACGTTGTGTCGCACTGACCAATTTAGAGTAGGTAAGAAAGTGATCACACCCATGTGAATCTTTTTTTTTTAGAGCAAATGTTCATAAAGTAGTTTTATTACATAAGTTAACATTGCAAAATTTAATATAAATTCTAGACTTTTCCCTTTGATTATTATTTTTCTTATAAATGTATGAATTTATTATTTATTTTGTTAAAACTACGTCTACCAATAGCCATATACTTTTGTATTTTATAACTCTTATATAAGTTATACCATATTCTGTTCCAGTTCAAACTACTAACTAAAAAATAAAATTTGTCATCTCCGTCTATTTCACAATTATTAACGTATCAAAGATTATTTCTACGTATTTTAAACAAAGATTAATGCTTAACACTTAACTGTGTACAACTATTAAACTAAAATTTTATAATTTCGTTCTTTAAAATGAAATGCTTATTAATACTATTTATGCTATGAATTACCTATTGTATTTTAAATTTCCAAGACAGCCAAGTTCTAATTACTGTACCACATTCAATTATATAGTACCTGGTACCCTACATCATTAAAACCATTGATATATTATGATGTAATAAACGACTTTAGTCACTTAAATGCTTGCAAAAAAAAATCACTTTAAATAGTTTAATAATTTTAATATTAATATAAGTACTAGAGTATATTTTAATTGTAAATAAAAGTAAAAATGAAAGGAATGAATAAGTAAGACACAATATTATATGTGTTTAATTTTTGGGCTTAAATCTGTCTTTCTATTTCGATTATGTAGTACGTGAAAAATAAAAAAATAAAAAATATTTTTTGTCAATAATTATAGCACTGTGACAACAAAATCATGAATAGAGTTTTACAGATTATACAGTAAGTACTCGACCTAACTCAAGATTTAATTTAATAACATCAATAATATTAATCTATTGTACCTATACATCGTTGTATTAATATATTCGATCACAATATCTTATTTATATAAGACATGCCCCTATCTAAATTAACTTGATTATTTTTGGAAGTTTTTACCAACATTTATATAGTTTCAGTTTATACTACACAAATTTAGCATAATTTATACTTATCCAAGGACTTCAATAAAATGACTATTAGTGAAAATGTTATTTTATAAATAAACATTCAATGATGAGCTCAGAGTAAATGTACGGAGACAAAGTTCGTTATTTCCACATGTTTATTTTTCGTCTCTATTAATTTAGTGAATAGGCTAATTTTAATTATTTCAAAAACAAAATAGAATAGTGTGAATGTCGGTCAAGTCGTCAAATAATATTAACTTTATTACAATAATTTGTTTTTGTGAATTTTTATCAACATTAATTATATTAAAACAAAACATTCAGTAATGAATAGTTTCAGTTGTTTAAATATTTCCCTTGATCTATCATTGCCATTTTTTTTTTTTTTTTATAACGCTCAAAATTCGAACAGTCTAAATTTAGTTTTGTCACACACACAAAAATACTTTCTGCTGTATTAATTATTTTAACGTTTAACGTGGTTTATAATAACGTCACGAATAACATACCGTTAAATTAAATGTATCTAGCTAAGCTATATATTTGTATACTTCATATTATATATACTTTCAATTCGGTAGGATTTGCTTTTTAAACTTACATTAATTAAGGTATTTATACCTACGTATTTCATTGTGATATTTGAGTATTTTTGTAAAATTTGATAATATTATTAAAAATCGATAACAAGAAAAAGAAGTTTTATAGTTATTTTTTTATTTTGATCTGAAATTGCAAAAAAACTGAAATCGCAATAATTATTCCTTTCTAAGTATTTATTTACTTAGCTAATGTCAGTAAAATGCTTCATCCTCATAAGGTATTAATGTGAACCTTCACTTACCTATAGCAATATAAATTCACTTATTGTTTTAGTCAACAGATTGTAAATATCTATTTAAATTTTTTTTTTTTAAAAACTGGTTTATTTGGTATTTTAGCATCTGTTGGGCTATGATGTACTATTATAATAGTTATCTACATATTTGTTCAAACAAAATAATAACGAAATACTAATTTCGTCTTTATTTAGCTCGTTCCCGAGTAGTGGTTCGGTAGATGTCAGTAACTGTTTAATGTATATTTTGCATTGAATAACCTACCATGGATTGTAAACCTTTGAAAATGTAGCCATCAAACTTTTCACGATACTACTGAGGAAATATCGCATTGAAATACTAATCCATACCTTTCCAAAATATAATATGTCGTTATTATTAAAAACTTTAGATTATTAACACGAATAACAGTTCAATAATATTCGAAACTGTCGTTAAATTTTATAAACCAACTGCGGTTCAGTCATATGCGAACGTAACGGGATAGGATTTGATAATATTTTAGTGTTTAAGTGGAAAAGTTTATCAACGAATAGCGGGAAAACCAAACGCGTGTGTTTTAATAAACTTCGCAAGAAATCGTGTCCGATTTCAAGTTCAATTTTGAAGTTCAAGCAATATATATATTTATATATACTTGGTGATTCTTTTATCAAACAGCATCCGTTATTTAAAAATCCATAAATGGGTTTGAAAACATTTTTCTTATATAAATTACAGTAGAAATCAAGCTAATTTTGTTGTTGTTTTTTTAATGATGTTTTTATATGTTTTATAGTTATAATTTTTTTAGTTTATTTAAAATATTCATTTTAAAATTCATATTCCTAAGAAAATATATTTTGCAGTATTTAAATGTATATAAATCTAAATTCTAATAAGTAGTTTTTGAGTTATAAGTAGTTTAATATTATGGTGATTTTAGTGATAATTAGAACAATATTGTTGACGATTTCCAGATGAGTGAAAAATAGAAGAGATGGAGCATGGAACTAAATATGTGAAAGAGATGGACGATAGCTTTTTCTGGGATACATGGGACAACTTCTGTGTGTAATATCAAAACCAGGCGATTTTCGACAATTTTCGTGCGTATCTGCGCTGAAAAAATTAGTACTGGATTAGTAATGGAAATATTTAGGCTAACCAAGAAGCTTTTTGAATGATGTTTATCTGATTTTTTATAACAATATCTATGTTATTTAGTGTTTTTAGTATAATACTTAATTTTATCTATTTTCTTACAAGATTATTAGATTTGATACGACGTGTATAACAGTTACTAAAAAGTTTCTCAGAATCTGTAATGAGGTTACATTAGGAGTTAATAAAATGTAGGAAGAAGTGGTCTGAGTTTAAATTAAAAATATTTTCAGTAGTGGTATATGAATAGAGATAAAATTTAAAAGATTTCATTCAATCTTCGTGTAGTTTCAAGGTTAACAAAAACAAATGAAAGTCGTATTAAATAACTAACATTATTTATTTTGATTTAAAATCTATTGCGAACAGCCATTTTGTTAAATACTAAAAATAGAAATTACTTATTGATAGTCAAATTTTATTAAATTTTTACTTTTCCAAAGATTGGTAATGATTTATCTATTTAAAATTTTATTTTGTAAAACGTTTTTTAGTTAATGAGTATATCTATATGTTTTAATCATTCATACCCTTTAATTTAATAATTATTATTTATTACAACGAATACCATTTCAAAAAACTACAAATTGGTATTATAACTACAATACTATTTACCGAATTATTTTTTCGTAATCGAAACCATGATAAATAATTGATTACACACTGACAGTAAAATATTATAGGTAGGAACTGAATTCCAAAAATTAAATTTTAATATTAATACACAGTGCACTATTATACGAACTTGATATATAATCTAGATTTCAATTACATTCATCTTGTCCAAATTTCACTTAAAAATAAACAACACTAAATCTAACTACCTATTGAAGTAATGTATACAACTCTAAAATATTACGTTTTTGTAATTTTTATTAGTAAGTAGTATTGTTTAATATTAAAATCTATTGAAGAATATTTTTTTTTGTTAACGAATTTGATTGTCTTCTGAATAATGGATTCCAGATAATAAAAAAATGTATCTCCGATGTAAATAAATTCCTACTTTTTTATGGATGATTTAGTACTATAGTTTACAGAACGCTTGTTAAGAAGTGTATTGACAAAATAAATTACTAATTTAAAATAATAATAAACCATGTGGCTCATTTATAGTAGAATCTTGTCGCTTCCTGTGAAAAATTGGACGTCATCCGCTCGAATGACTGTTTAAATCGAAAATAACAAGTGATTTTAAAAGAAAAATTAAAACGACAAAATTATAAATTAGATTTATTTTTTATTTAATTAATTAACTATTTCAACGTACTAAATGTGTTATGAATTTAGATTATATTTAAAACTTATCTTCGATAAAAATACTTGAAAGCAAAGATAGTGCTTAAAACTAAATAAAAAGTTATCATAAATCGTATTTTTCAATGGTATTATAGTAGTTAAGTATTAAAATGATAATTTAATTAAATTTTAATAAATATTAAACTCGTATTGATTATGGTTATAATTATTGAAATAATTGAAACTTACATTTGAAATTTAAAATTCGAAACATAGAATAGCCTAATAATTAGGTACTACTATTCTAAGTCTATCTTTTGGGATAGTAAGCTCCCACAAAAGTAGGTAATTTCTTACGTAAACATAATGTTAACTTCCTTAATCTTACACGTTCTCTTGTGTTAATTCGTATACAGAATTTCTTTAATAAGAAAGTTTAAAGAAAACATAATTTCTTTCAGATGGTATTGTTATTTGTATACTATTATTATTTATGTAACACCGTGTTTGTTGTTCATTTAAAGTGTAAATGTGTAATACAGAACAAATTTGTATTTATCAACTATTAATATCTTTTTATTATTTTTGCTATACATAAAGTCCATTGCGATACTAATAATAGTTATTATTATTATTAAAAAAAAAAAGAAAAATAATACTCGGTCTGTGATATACGAGTGACTATTATAACCTTCAAGATGTCCGCGATAACTGGTATAAAGTTTAAGCTGAGAACAGATGGGGCACACAGTTTTAGGCTGACTACACCATTGGAAAAACACGTCCATCAATGTTCTAGTAATTGCCAATACTGCAGATATAAAAGTGATAAGCTTTTAATCTTTGAGACCAGCAAAGAGGAAGAGATTGTCATTTAAGATTTAACGTATAATCGGTATTCGATACTACTGTCGTATTTTCATATAATATGGCACATAAAAACGTTCAATACGCGTTTGCAGTTTATTTATAAATACAGAAATTAATATTGTTGTATTTTTACTAAATTTTTACCATATTTTCGGGAATAAATAATAGTTCAAATTAATTGATAGTCAATAACAAAATCGTTATTGTTATAGTTAAATAAAAAAATGAAAATATGTTCACAGTAAAATATATACATATTAATATAATTTTATTTTTCTATATTAATACATACAACTCATACAACTCAATCTATTTTATTCACCATCGTTACTTCTTTTTTTTCAATCATAAACTGTTTATTCTAATCTTTCACAACTATATTTTTTGTTTACCACGCTAAATTATTGCTTTCTTATATTCCTTGGTTGTGTATGTACAACCTCTTAATCAAAATTTTATATTCATATTGGATTAAATAAAAATTAGTAAATATATCACATTTTATGAGCAATAAAAAATGTATGTTACAATTTCTTGCCATATTGATAACTTACTAATGATCATATTAAGCGATTCATTAAAAATCCTTATTTTATATAATATGAATTTATAATTATCCTGATAGATATATATCTATGACTTATTTATACATGAAGAATCATACAAAATATATATTATATGAAATTTATTATTTTAACTGATTCCCACGTATATGATGTGTAAGTATGTAAATATTATAAAGTTTAAATAATTTAAATTAAATAAAATTGGGAACGTGGTCATCACTCATCACAAAATATGAACTTATTTTTTGCGCATAATAGCATAACTAATGGTAACGTTATAATAATAATAATAATTTTAACTTAACATCACGTTTTCAAATTAATGTTGAACAGCAGTTTTATCAAAATTGTTTAAAAATTTTATTAAATCAAATGTCTTCATTCACACTACGATCCAAATTCCACATGTCCAAATTCCTGCATTCGCTGTCTTACTCAATCGACTTTACCTGATTTTCCTTTGTTTTATTTCAAAAATCGATGAGTTTTTTCACAAATTAAGTTTTTCAAAACCATGGATTTTGATCCAGCTGGTATTTTCTGTGAAACAGAACTTTAAATTTAACAATATTGAGTGGTGTGAAAAAGTAGGGTTAACTTTTCTCTTATCGTTTCTACAGTCAAAATTATACCAATCGTGTGCAAATACTATTGGTACCGAATAAAAAGTATGCAAGTAAGAATTGATTTATCTTTAAGGTAGTACCTATTATTATATCAAAATATTTTAAATATTACAAACATTTACGTTTATTAAATAATATTATGGTGATACTTAGCCAAACACTTTCAAAGAATTTAAATTTAAAAAATATTATCGTTTAACCAACAAAAACACAGTGTTCGTGACATAATTACGTATAAAACTATAAAATTAAATAATTGTCAGGATTTTAATTTATTAGATATTATTTTTTATTTAAAATGTAGTTATTATTCTATTTTTAAGAAATAATTTATTGATCATGATTCATGATTGTTTTAATTTTGGTAAATTCTATGTTTTGATTATCATTATAAGTATTAATTTTTTTATAATAATTACAAAGTTTGGTTGAATATGTACAACTATACTGATTATAAATCAACTTTATTGTATATTGAACAAACAAAAAATAGGTATACATATATTATATATACAATAGAATACTAGATAAATAGTACCTGATAAGTGATAATATAAAATAAAATGTATGCTATGAGTTATTAGTCATTGCACTCGCAGTTAATAAAATATCTTGAAATTAGTTGTATTATATTCGTTCAACATAATATATTATATAATTTATTATTTAACATGATAAAATATAAATAATCCTAAAAGCGTACCTACTTATATATTTTGAAATAAAATATATTCCAGATGAATTTATTTTTTTCCATTATCTACTTCAGTCGTTATTTATTTTTATTTTTATTTCATTTGGTTTTAAAATTGGGTTTATCCAAACTACGATGGTCCGTCGACAAACTAGGTTTTAAATTTATGGCTTGTTTTTTTTTTTTTTTTTTTTATTAGCTTTCTTATGAGATTTGCATATTTAACACCGTGCAAAAGGAAGGTTTTCAGAAATCGAACGGTCCAAACTCCAAATGTAGTTTACCGGGAAATAAGGCGTAGACAATACATAATACATAACATTATATAAATATAATTTAGACGATAAAAATAATATCCAATTGTACGCTAAATACAACAATATTGGCCGAGACATTTTTTATGTTTTCCCCGGAATCCATATTATGTTACACAATTATGATATGACAGTGACAATAGTAGAGAAGAGAAACAACGTCGACTAGCATCGGATTATTTTAGTGACAAAGTGTGTTGGTGACTGCTGAGGAGAGTTGGCTCAAGATGTGAAAGTTTTTGAAATGAAATTAATAAAGGGAAATATAAAATGAAACAAATTAATTGTATTTCCACCACACTGACCGAGAGGGTTTTGGCTCTAAACCACCAAAACTATAAAACGCGCAACTTATTACTGATGCCAACTCGAGAGAAACGCGCAGCGAAGGTAATGAGCATAACAAATCGTTATTTTTGAGCGCGGCTACGTTTGTTCTTCGAAAAAATATTTTAAATACACTGAAAATGTGATAATTTCTAATAGTTCAAAGTCAGGGGAGGGGTAAAAAAATTTACTAGAAGAATAATAATTCGAGTCTAAAAAGGGAACTATTATAAACTGTAAATTAAATTATGAAAAAAAAAATGTAATACTATACTACAGCTTATTTTACTATTTTCTGGGTTAGCTCCTGGTATATAAAATATAAAATATTTTTGAATTAGTAAAACACCATTGCATCAGAACAATTTCTTGCTGTTTAAGGACTTTTCCTATATTTAAGATTTAGATATAATAAAGTTATTGTTTCATGAATAGATTTTATTTGAAACTCGATTGAAAAAAATTTACGAATTTCATATTTTGATTGAAGGAAAAAACCCACAAATCATATCATATATTTATTATTTATAAATATTTTATAAAATAATTTTTTTTATTTTAATAATTTTCTGAATCAATTTGAGAGCAGGGAACAGTAAATTTACCGTGGTAAAGCAGGTATCTGCGAATTGTCGATTACTTTTAATTGTAATTTTTTGATGGTATTGGTGAGATTTTGAGTTCGAATTCACAGAGATAGTCACTCGTTATCATTGGAATATAAAACAAATCTCCATTCATATATAGTTAGAATTTTCACCTCGCTTAGGTAAGTATCTATTTTTCAAATACTTGGTATATAACAATTGTCCCATCAATTTTCAAAGGAAAATTATGCGTTTGAAGCAGAAGATTCAATTCACTCAAAAATTTAACTTGGAAATCTTTTGCATAAACAAGATCAACAGTACAGAATCTACAAAGTGATAAGTCACTTGCTTAGGCTGCAACTTTTTGAGAATTTGTTCATTGATTGTAAAAACGTAGTTATTTGTTAGATCTAGAATAACACATCATTTTTCAACCATAGCTAGTTTTTCTGACAATTTTTATTTTTTTGGGTAGACTTTTTAAATTAATTTATCTTTGATTTTATTATTTTTCTTCGTTTACACATTTCGATAGAAATACGTTGACCGTCTTTAATTATTTTTAATTTTCTTTGAAAATAGATTTTAAAGCTAACGTTAGTGTATCGTACATTATCAAAGAAGAAAACATTTAGATTTTTTGTTTATTATAATATTTCATATAACGTATATTATACTATATGTTATTTAAAACTTTATGAGTTTAAAATAATATCTATTTTCGCTTAAATTAAGTTACGTACTCATAGGTATTACAACAATATATTGTTTAAACTTATAGTAATGTTTTTTTTTTTTATTATTTTTAATAGTGAATAACATTAATTATTAATTATTATTAATTACAGAAAATGCATTTGTTTTAAAAATATTCTGATGTTCATTTTTTATCGATAACGAAATATTTCATTAATGGACGTATTAAAAAAAAAAAATAAATTAAAATAATAATCCACCATCACGAATTAGAATTATCAGAATTTTAATTTGAGTATTTAAAACTGTTAATAAAAAAATGCAAAATATATGAAGAATTAAATCCATTATTATTTAGTGATATATATACTCAATCATTGTAAAACCACTTAAACCTACATGGTTTGAAGTCTGATAATATTATAATATGATAGTATATTACATGTTAAATTTAATATTTTATTATTATGTCTACATTTGACTATTATATACTGTACCTATATAGAAATTACGTATATAGAGAAAATATGTTGGTATATATATTGACAACGATTGTAAGACGAATTTTTAGATACTTTTAATGGGTGGTTCAAAGGATTAAATTGAAGTTTTATAATAATTTTCACAAGAAGATTTTTTTTTAAATTATTAAATAATTATAATAGTATTATATTATTATAATTTAATGACGTATATTATGTAAAATTAAGTAAATCTGCATGTTTAAAATTGAAAAATATTAAACACAAATAAAACGTAAACACTTGGCAAAACGAAGTTTCATCGACGTTTTAACCATTCGATAACCACTCGAAAATTGATTTAAGAATGTTACAATATAGTAAGAGTAATAATGGACTTTCAAAATTATTCATGTTTTTTTTTTTTTATTGTTTTACTGGTTATAATTATTATAATTAAAATCATCACGGAACACGCCATAAGCTTGCCATAAAAGCCAATAGTATATAATATAACGAGCTATTCACACTTACCTACATTCTTCTGATAGAGTTGAATTCGGGTAAATAAAAAAATATATTATTCTACCTTGAATCTATGTCATCGGGTGGTGATTTTTTTCTAACTGTAATATTATTACGCTGACATACCTAAGTTATAATAATAGGACTCGCCGCGGGTCTCTTCGACAACGTCACTCAACGCAATGTCCTTTGTTGGTCAGTTTTTGCTACTGGTCGCCACTATGCCATACACATTATAATATTATAGTATAATAATGCCAATCTACGTTTCCTTTTTTTTTCACACAGCTGAGGATGACAATAACAAATCTAATAACTATTCTATTTTCCAAGATCACAGATATTCGGATTCGGCGTACTGAGAGTTGTGAAACAATGTAATATTTAATTTAAATGATATTTCGATACAATCATTTACACATAATAAAAGTGTACACTGTACAGTGAGTATATAGCGTAACGATATAATATGTACACTGTATTGCGAATATGAGAGACGAACGTCGAACATGTTCGGTGGATTTCGAACATCGTATCAATCTGACGAAGAGCACGGTGGTTATGGTCGAATTATAATTGATTAAGCATATATTATATGCGAAGCAAAGATAAAATAAATAAATAAAAAGCTAAAAGTCAATATGTTATCCAGTTTTTAGATAATCTCAGTTGTGTTAAATATAAATAAAAGAAAAATAAACGTGATTATATTATTGGTTTAAGTGAGGTAATTCATTTTTATCATGCGATTTTTTTCTAGTGGATGATGTTTGACTTCCGTGTCACAAAATTGTGAGTTAAAAGAAAAAATAAAAATAAAAAAATAATAATAATATAAAAATGTATTTAATCAACTTGATTTTATATTAAGTTATGTATTTTTTTTAAAAAAAAAAAAAACTACCTTTTAGTCAACGGTATGCAATAATACAAAAATAACTTTTTTTAAATATTTAAATTAACATTTTTATACATCAAAATTCGACTTTTGGATTAGGTGCAACAATTTTTAATCTGTGATAAACATATATTTATGAAAGAAAAAATATATATTTTTGTATTTTACTCAATGACTTTAAGGTCAATATTATTTACATATTACAAAAGGTCACCAAAATCAGAGAAGAATTTTAAGAATATGAAATATAAACTAAACTTAAAAGTCTATTCAACAAATTAGTGTTTCGATCGACCGATAATTATAGTAATAATATTATGTAATACCAATAAATGTATAATGTATACGTCTATAAAAATAAACGGTTGACATTAAATTGTATTCGTAATTAATAAAGCGCGTATCAAACGTATGTTAATATTGATGATGGAGGATAAATGCAATTGTTAATCATAATCGTTTCTCACTGTAGACTGTAGTCAATACCAATTTTCATTTTTAAATAAATTGTGTAGGTACTTTTTAAAGGACGTCTCTGTCGTCGGTGCCCCGAAAACGGATATCTATCATGCAATGTTAGCGCGGACGTCGCCCTGCCCGTTTGTATAGGATTTCGAGCCGTTTTCAAAGCGTTTTTTTTTTTTTNTTATTATTATTATTATTATGGTTTATCGACGGCTATTCGTGTTCCAAACCGTTTCACATTAACCGTGCGAAATGATTACGGTGTGCAGCAGTCGTCGTTCCGAAAGACCATTTTACGTGAATGCCGTCGGCAGGACAAAAAGAATCGATACAATGTCGACATTTAACGAAGGCTGTTGTCACGTAGATACACTACTCTTCCGCTGACTACAATATTCGCTAATTACACCGGCAACGTTTGAATTGAATGGATATAGTTTGTAGGTAGTTATTTGTAATAATGTACACACACCGGTATTACACATGTGCCGAATTTGTATACGGCACGTGTACAAATTATTACTTTTCTTTTTTTTTTCGGTGAGCGCACCTAACGAGTTCGGTCGCGACCAACTACAATAATATTAGGTCTCGAATTTCGCCTATACAATGATAAATAATTATGCAAACTGTGTCCATTATAAAGGTGGGCTCTAGTTGCAGCCGTGCGCATGGAACGAAATGTTATTCGTGACAATTAACAAACTGATTTTGTTAACGATGATCAACAAACATGATTCATTCGAGATGCGATACAACCAAATGGGTATACATGCATTTTTTTTTTTTAATTTCACGCTCTTACTGGCATTTTGTTAATTAAACGACCGTTTGTTCAACCCGTCAGTCGTCATATCATTACGCATTACATTATAATAAATACGACTACCTATACTGTACATTTTAAAGCGATAAAAAACGGGAAACAATCGTAAACCGTCTGTAGTGTCACCGATATTATAAGACGGCGATACAAGTTTTTTATCTGCAGATTAAATCAGTGATATTGCATTTCTGGAAGCGGCGTTTTATAAAAGTCTGTTGGCCAAATCTGACATGAGTGATACTATTATTGATCAGTTACACTATGTTTTTTTTTTTCCAATTTTTTTTTTTTTATAAAACATTTGATTCCTTATCGTTCTAAAACAGTGTTTATATTTTTAATTAAGATAGGAATGTCTATCTATATTGTAACTGGATAGATGAGAACTTATACACACAATGTAATGTTTTGAAGCCCGGAATATGACCGAATTTATTATCAAAGAGGTCCGTGTTTAAAATATCATCATTAAAAAAAACGTATTAATAGCTAAATGTATATAATAGGTCTACGGTTAAATTGAGTTAATATATTTATTGTAGTTATTATCACGTAACCAACTTCAGTATTAAAGCCAAGTCGATTATCTATAATTGTAAGTACTATATATATTTCTAGGAATAAATATTCAATATTCATATATTTAATAGGTATCAATGGGTTAGATCGACTGCTATCGGTGTAAAATAAAATATAGCCATAGATAATAAAATCAATAGATTGGACGTGAAAAAAAAATCGTTGGTCCAGACGATAAGCTTTTTTTCTATATATTTTTTTTTTTTTTTTTTGTATTCGCGAAATATATATATTGCTACATATTCTATTTATATTATCAGCCCAAAAGTTGGTAATTTGTCTGAATCGACCGCCATTCTGGAGATATTATCCCTCAAGTGACTAATATTATACAGGCATGTTCTATCAATTTATATAATATTATCTATGATAATATAGTCATATCTGGTTGAATACATCAGTGATATGTTTTCACAAAAATATATTTTGGATGATTTAATCGAGGTAGTTTATACGACGCTTTTCCCTACTGCAAACCACACCATCGACTAATGGTTTGTTAAAATATCTTGTAACAATAATTGTTCATCATCACGTATTTTAAAATTTAAAATAATTAAAATCGCATAGCCGACAACTATTACCTACATTGTTTTTCGGTCGATTTAACTTGTACACAAATAGTAAATATGCGTATTAATATTATTTATCGCTGACTGTTATTGAATATAATAAAAAATATCATGAAACAAAATTAGTTCACTTTCACAGAAATCAAAAATTATTTTCGAATAAACCGAACGTTACATTTCCGATGATGTGGGTATGACTTGGCTGTCTATGTATATACAAGTGTGTGGTCTTTGCGGAATATCAAAAATCTAAATTCCAGATCGACCAATCCAGCGCACGTTTTACGATAGTATAATAAATAATATAATCTCGATGACAAAAATAAACCTATCATAGATCCTTGAAAAAAAAAAATACTCACCTCCATAAATTGTATCACTCAATGGCGATCTTTTGTCAGTCACGTCACTATCGCACATAAAGTTAGGGAAGAACACGGGTGCCATAATTTATCAATATTACAATATATATAATATATATATACAAACACTGAAACACATACATTATACTTATACATAAATATACGCATTATAATAGCGACGGCGACGGCCCATTGAGTTGATTTATATGTCGATCGCGTGTGATTACGGTTACCTGCGTAAGCTATATTACGAGTATAATAACTTGGAACACGTACACACACTTAACTACTGCGAGCTATCGATCGTTTTCAGGTTTGCTGAATAACATCTTTGTTTTTCAGCTCCAAAATGATTGCCCTCCGCAATGATTACGGCACAATATAATATTATATATGATCTATGGTGCTATTTATTAACACTGATAATATAATTTTACGGTTGGTTAGATAATAGTACACGAATCTATTTCCTATCTCTCGAATACAATAGAGTATTAAACGATTATGAGTTCTTTTATAGTTTGAACCGACAAAAAAAATGCCTAATACAGACAACGGGACAGCAAATACAAGCATTCTAAAAATTGTCAAGATAGGAGTGAGTTGTCTTAATATTGTTCAAGTACTAAAAAAAGTTAAAAGAATAATGCTCGTGTGGTTAACATTATATTAATTCTATAACAGTTATTTTATTTAAAATCGAATTAGTGATAAATATCATGAGGGTTGAAACAGAAGGTGTTTGTAAACTCGGCCCGAGGAAAAAAAAGTTTAAAAAGGTCTATTGTAAACTCGGCCCGCGTTTTTTTCAGGTAAAAATAATTTAGGTGTAAGCTCGGCCCGGCGTAATTTTCTTATAATATTTTTGAGAACCATTTAGCATTACCCAGAAGACACCACGAGAAGGCGATTCTCATTATCTTCCAAAAATTATTTTCATTTTCATATTATTATGCGTAGTATGAAATTCGTTATATAAATGTAAAAAAATGTATAAATGTATTTGTAAATATGAAAATTTTTTAAAAAAGTTAAACTGTTGTGTAAAAATATAAGTAAAAAATTTTAGTAAAAAWKTATAAGAAATAATGTAAAAATTTATTTTTTAAAATAAAAAGCCATATTTTTGRAGTATTTATTCACCGATATTTCGTTATTTTTATATTTTTTAAGTGTTTTTTCTAAGAGTTCTTTTTTTTTTTTTAGTTTTTGTATTCTGAAATTTAAATGGTGCATCTAGACTGTTGATTTTAAAGTACGTTTCTGTTTGTATTTCTTTTAATTTTGCAATGACGGCATATATATTGGGGTGAGTGGCAATGAAACTTGAATTAAAATGCGCATGGAATGATTCACAGGTGGAAACATAGCATCTTCTCCTATGTATGTATCGACTAAATAATCTGCAAATTTAGTAACTCGATTATCATCAGGTTTCAATTCCATTAAATTAAAAGTATAAAAGTCTGAAACATTTTACGACTTTAAGAACACTAATCCATAACAATTAATTAACCACTTGCTTATTTTATTTTATTTTGTAGTCTACAAAAAATGAAATTATTTGTCTTAATGTTTAAATATATTTTAACATTGGTTAGATACGTTATTTATTAGTTGCTGGTTAAATTATGTCGTGATTATTACATTTTATCGGTAAATATTATCGGGCCGAGATTACAACGGATATTTTTATTACCTAAAATTTCTGAGCCGAATTTATGTTAATTCTACCTAATTTATCACCTAAAATTTTTGGAGCCGATTTTACAACAAAAAAGGAAATCACGGACCCAGTTTATATTTTCCCGAAACAGAGTTTTAACTCGCAAATATATCATGTTAAAAAATTTAATTCCCTACAGAAATAAAACTCCTATATAATCTAAACAAAAATCTATAACACTCAAATGCTTTAATCTTTGAACAATTTTTAAAAGTTTGTCAGAACATTAATTTAACTAAATCCAAATGTTAGAAACGTTTGTCGTACTAAATGTATGCTATGTAACACCAATGAATTGACTGTGCATATCGTACAAAAGTTGTAAATGCATTTGATAAACGAACAAAAATATACATATTAAATGTATGTACAATAAAAGTTGCTTTATTTATAAAAATAAATTTAATTTAACATTTCTCTAGGTACTTTCGATAATTACTAAATTAAATTTTAACATAAAAACTTTTTCTATACCTACTCATAAATCATCATTACGATCCATTTGAAAAAAAAAAATTAAAAATGTAACGAGTAAAAATAATATGAAACAAAAAAAAAATAGGAGAATTTTACTCCAAAGTTTCATTTAAATTTGTATACATTTTATTTTATATACAATGTATTTATTAAAAAACCTATTATTTTTACCTATCAAAATGTAAAAAAAAAATTTTTTAAAAATCATATGCCGTATTCATTTTTAAATACCTATAATATAAACAATTAAAAATATATATACATATATAATAGTATGTATCTAAATCACAATAATTGTAAATAATGTGGTGGATTATTTGTACAACTCATATTTAAATACAATACATAGTATACCTACTTTTAATGTAATTGGTAAAAATTGTTTTTATTTCGGTTATAACATGGTTTATTTGAATGTATTACTGCATTTTTAATAATGTTACACAGTTATGTTAATAAATCCGATAATAATTTATTGTTATACAATAATCACAAAATTGATACTTTTTTCAAAAAATAAACTTTAACAATATTTTTATAAAAATATCAACAAAATATAATATTGATTTGACATTTGATATTTAATTTAAAAATTGTGATTGAATTCAGTACAAACATTCAAAAACTATGATAGGGTTATTTGAATTTATTTTCTATTAGGTAATACTATTTTATTTAGATCCGTTGTTGTATAGTATATTTAAGAATTTTATTGTAATTTAACATAATATAGTGTAAATATCGAGAAAATATATATGTTTTAGAACAATAAGAAATAAATAAAATATAAATAAAAATTTAATTTATTTTAATATATTAATAATTATTTTTCATTAATTTAATTTATAATTAAACTTTAAAAATTACAATTTTTTTGCCCACTCGGTATATTACGTATGGTAAGTTTAATTCCTTGCATGATAGTTAATTTTGCTCACGTGGATACTATAGGTACTCAAAATACAACACTCAAGTGTGCATAATTTTGTTATACTATGGTGAAATTTATACTTCAAAGATGTAGGTAATATACTGATTTGTCGATACTCGATACTGTTGTAGTGTTGTTATATAATAATATAGTTAATATACATTAAACATAATAATATTTTACACACACGATCATCCAGTCACAATAAAGTTTACGCATAATTATAGATATACTTACATTAGATTTTGATTTGAATCGACCAAAGAATAAATTAAATCTAAAATATTGAAGATTACGTTATACTTCGAAAATAATACTCCTTGACTCCCTTGAGAAAAAAAAAATTTTACAATATATATTTTATATACCGGATTCTTATTCAACAATTATTATTATTTCATTTCTAGATTCATAAGACTTTAATCTTAGACTTATGCAGTATAATATTTATAACAAAATGCATGATAAATACGTAAATTTATAATTTATATTTAATGAATTTATGTTATAATATTATTTTAATAATATAAAATGGTTATACGGCGTTTTGTTTAGGCAATTTAGATACAAAATTGCTATTAGCTCACTTTTCCAGGTACGTTATGCTCTTCGTCGTGAAATGAAAACGAATAAAACGAAATAAAGTTCGTAAAAAATAAATCATCATTATTTGGTTTATAATTATTTGTTATCATAAAGTCTTGAATTGTATACAGCCATTGAATTTATTTTTGGCAATTACAAAATAGTAAAAAAATTAGTTACATTTGTGTGTGATACTATTCTAGGTCAATAAAGCTATTTCCTTGTCATTTCCGAGACATTTTCTTTAAACATTAAAATAGTTCATGAAATCTACCTATCACAATTTTACATGTATATTAGTATAAATAATAACATAAAGGTTTATGTGTTGAATAATAATGCTCTAAAATGTAAAAACTTCTGTATACGACGTAATAGGCAAGCAAAATATTATATACCTACGATTTAAACGTTTTTCCTGTTTGAAATATTAACAAAATTTCATATCCCACGTAGAACCTACTTATATAATATGAGCGTACTATATTTTATAGTCACACAAGAAAACAGTTCTTGTAAATGTTTATCGCATTTACGGTGTTGTAAATATAATAAATATTTGCACATTACGGTGAAAAAAGATTCAACTGCTGACGACATTTGACGGGAGTCCTGTTGATTTTACGAGTTTACGGGTCACGTGGAAAACGTGTAAAATAAAAATTGCCTTCCTACCTTTTTTTTTTTTAAAGTATTCGTAGAAAACGCATATTTTTAGAACCAAAATCAGTTGAAAATATGTTCAAAGTGGTTATTAAAAAATAAATTATTGTCCAACACCTATTGTCATCGAATGTTTCCGAGCACAATATATAGAGATTACTATACTTACGTTCGTATGAAACAAGCTAAGTTTTAAATGACACCAACACAAGCTTGAATGGATTGATCTAATATCGTATACCGTGTTTAGCGGTTGTTCGAGATTTTAAACTGGAATAGAATTATTATGCATATTACTATACTTATATTATGCACTGTTCTTTTGTTATATACATATAATCCTATTGCTTATTTATACACATAAATGATTTTGTAATACCATAAGATTAAATTTTGTTTGAAATTCTTCATATAGGTAGTATAATAATAGCATAAATCCGATGATAGTTTTAATAATATATTTATATGAAGATACCTATAGATATCTTAAAGTAATGTGTAAATACATATTTACGAAATGACTGAGTAGGCATTACAACTGTACTGTCTGTACTATACATATTTTTATGTTATATATGATACATGTATTATATATTATAATGTAGAACTTTGAAGAATACAAATAAATAAGGCTAGGTTAGTTTAGGTTTTTATTTCTCCACAATTTAAATTTTTAACTAATCATAACTGAATTTCTTAACACGATAAAGTCTGTATAGAACCCCTTCAATCGATTTATTGTTATTTACTATTCTAAAAAGTGTCTATTTAACTGTTGTGTTCAACACGGAATATAAAAAAATACAGAAACGTAAAAATAAATTAGTACGATATAATGCCAAGTGATTATAAATATATAATAAAATAATAACATTACGTTAAAATCTAAAAAATTGACACAACACTGATAAGAGTATTACATTTATATTATAAATCTATATATTTCATAGCAAATGAATAAAATAAATAAAGAACACGTCATTACTGTAAAACTTAGTTTAACCAAAAATAGCCAGCATTTCATCAAGCAACAAATCTAATTATATCATGTTTTTTGTAAAAATCAATTTTTACTGTTTCTCGTTCATACACAATTAGCCAATTAAACAAGAAGGTGTGCTACTTGTTTAACATAGATTTTTAAAAACGACTAAAAATGTGAAAACGGTTGTTAAAAGTAATATGCAATCGTCAGTCTTAAATAAATACAATTCAAACCTCTCGATCTATAACTCATCGTGTAATTATAATATACATACCATTTTATGTCTCTAACCACACACTTTATACAAATCTAAAAATAAATAAAATAGAAGAAACTACCAAAAATAATTCTGTTATCGATTGACAAATTATTAAAATACAACAATATCTATTTTTGATTCTGACACTATATTTCTAGTAATCCTTCTAGTAGGCTAAAGAGAAAATATTGTCAAATATATTATTTAGTACAATCGTAACTATCCAAAATTATAACCAATCTTAATCAAATCTGCTTACACAGTAAAACCATTGAGTTTTTTCCTATGTTATCAAGTCATATTGAATATCTTAATACATGTTTATTGTAATGCTTACATATTGTTTGCTTTTTAAATAAATTTGGAAAAAAGCTTCAATCGGTTTATTGTAGTTTTACTTTCTAAAACAGAGTTAACCAATACATATATACATAAATTAAATTAAATATACATCGTTTTAAAACCAATAAACTCTATCGCTGAACATAAAATATGTAAAGTCATATTGGCACTTCAACTTTTCGGTATATTGAGAAACGAGCGTTTATGTATAATCAGTTATGCCAATAAACGGCATCGCTTTGCAATCATCGAATGTCAAATTTAAAGTGCAATTTCTTATTTCAAAATAAAACGTTATAATATGTATACATTTTTATTTCCTTGCCAACCTATAAGCTATTTGATTTTTTCCACTGTAATAAGATGCTTCCAAATTGAAATCTAAAGAGCCTTAGAGTTTTTTTATTGTCTTACATGACTTATATTGATTATTCTTTTTATATATTACTTCTATAATTTCATGTCATAACTTTATTGGACGCAATTCGATCATTTAAAAATAAAAATAAAAACCTCAAAAATTAAACCAGTCGAACCTACAGTACTAAAAATATAACGTTAATAAGAAATCAGGAATTCTCGAACTTTTCAACAACGAGCACCAATTATTATGTATCACAAATGTTTATCTAAGATAACATATTAATAAAACGTAGTAAAATGTAAATAAACAGCTTATATATTTTATAATATATGAAACTAATATAGCGTACTATAAATATTAAATATAATAATATGCAATGATCCTGAATGTTTGTACAGTATAGTTTTATTTTTATATATTCTTCCACGATCTATACATAAGTATATTGATTTATTAAATCTTAACATTTCTTGTTAAAATATAAAAGTATATCATTACACGGCGAGAATAATAAAAATGCTGTTCTTAAAACTTTGTATAAAAAAACAAATATAAATATTATTATTGGGTGTTTCGTTAGAACTAAGTTGGTTTTTAATCAATTTTAAACTATCACTGATAGAATTAGTATACTACACTATCTTCAATATTATTGATCAAAGATTAGCAAATATCAAATTTTGATTTTGATTTTAAAACATAAAGAATCATAAAGTACATATTAATATATAAAACTTTCAAATTCAGTCTCATTCAGAATATATATTATACTTAAATATAATTTTGTATTAAATATAAATTGGATGACAAGAAGGATTATTTAATTTCATATTACGATTATAAGAACATTATACAATATACCGGATTGTAAATGTTCCTACATACTTTAGCTTATATTTCGTTGTTTAAATATTTTATTGTAGTTAACTGGAAAAAGAGTAATTCTATATCGTATAATTTTATCATATATTTATTTTATAACTTTATCGTATCATTTAGCTTAAATTTGTAATCAATATTTTAGAAAATATGTGTAGGTGGTATCATATTGGTGCATTGTTCATAAAAATAAAGCTCATATAAATGTATAACGTCATATTAAAAACCAATTTATTTCAAGAACATTAAACGTATTCTAAGTAACGGAAATAAAAATTGAAGCATAAGATATTTAAAAAATACCAATGTTGTTCATTTTTAAAATTATAATAACAAACCATATAAGATTTATAATTACATATTAGCATATCCACAAAATAAACCTTAAATTCAAAATAAACTTTAAGTTTATATAAGTAATTATAGTTAAGTTACCTACATATTTCTAGGATCAAAAATGTATACTTTTAATTATTTCATGATATATTTATGAACGCATTTAGTGCTAATCGGGAAAAAAATATTACCATAAAAAGTAACAAAAAACAGTTCAGCTTAATATACTAAAACATACTACCAATTAATTACGGTTATATTTAAGGTAATAATTATCTTAGACTTAAAAAATAAATAAAAAAAAAAATGTGGTTAATTAGCCGTATACAACTATTAATTTTGTACAATGTAAAAAAAAATGAAAGTAGTAAATAATATATTTTAACATATTATACGCATTATATTTTTTTACTAAATAGTTATATTATTCACTTTGACCTTAAATCTTAGAAGTTAACCAAAATTTAAAACTTAAGAGTAATAAAACTATGTATATATATTATATAAGGTATAAGTAAGATAATAGTTAAAAATTCATATATGATATTATAATATAGGTACAAACTTGAATCCAAAATATCAAAATATAAGTATATTATTATATACTATATATAATATTACCAATGTACTTAACTACCTATGAATATTGCAATAATTATAGCTGGGATTTCAATGCATTTTATTCGGTGTTTATTTAATAATTTACATAATGTGTTTTACTTGTGTATTTTTTAGTTTTTAGGATATCTTATATAATTCATATGGATTTTTTATAATATATCATAATATTTCTTGTCTTAAAATAATATATTATGGTTTTCGTGAAAAAAAAAACAGTTTTTTTTTTATTGCAAAAAATGTATTGTGTTATAATGTATATTATGTATGCTCACTTTCAAATAACTATTGTTGTACTGTTCATCGAAAGTCAAACATTTACTTATTGAATATTCTTACGTCAAAACTTCCTAATTGCAAATTAAATTCAAACATTCACACGAAAATGTTTGTCTGCTATTTTTGAGTTTTAAAATTCGTTAAAAACAATTTCATGAACTAAATTTAGTTATTCATAAATTATAAACACTTTTATTGTACTTTGACGTGGACGAAATTTCAGTTTCAAGCTCTTTCTAATTTTTACGCTAATAAAAAAAAAAAAAAAATTATAATTGATATTAATAAAATAATAGTAATACATATTTATGGAGAAGGTCAACAGACATAGTTTGATTAGGTTAGCATTACGGATATCCAATTCTTATTAACCTATATAATATATTTATTTTATCTCATTGTATATTAATTTTTTTCATTTAATTTATTTCACCGTTTTAAATGAAAGAATAACGCTGTGGTACAAAAAGTAAAAAATTAAATCGATCCGTTATATTTGCAACACTCGAACAATTTTAATAATAATAATAATAATAATAATATAGAAAAGCATTGAAAGAAATTAAATAATTGATTCTATTGTCAAGAAACTACTACTCAACGTAATTTTTCTAGCACCATTATACCTATTCAGACAAACATATTATTCTCATACAGTGATAGGTATATAAAAGAAAATTAGGTTTGATACGAATTCAAAAACAAATAATCAAAAAAGTAAAATAAAATAATAACAGGAGAAAATTAAATGAACAACATAATCTTATAATAATACTATTGTGAGTGGGACATAAATTTTCTTCGACATAATGTACGAACATAGACATTTTATTAAAATGTACTAATACTTTGAAAGAATATTATTCTAAAATGTTTGTTATTTTAATAATATTATATTATGTTTCGATTACGTTATGCACAGTACACTTATTCTGTGATATAGGTATTTAATAATGTAATAACTGTGCATCGAATGTGTTTTTTCTCTTAATATATAAATCATCGCTTATGTATGAGCGATACCTAAGTGTGCATTATATACACGCTATTCGCGAACGTTAATCGAACCGCGGCGGCGGTTGTATTTCGACACTCGATTTATAATTAATATGTTTTTGAGGTATAGATTTTAACTATAACAAAATCGATTCCGCTGTTCTGCTTCCAGCTCGTTCAAAGTAATAAATATAATGTTAAGTATGTTAACTTTTTGATTGCTTCGTCAGCGAGTTTCTCGACAAAATTAGTGTGTTTACTCTTCTGACTTCTCGATAAGTATTAATTTGGATTTGCTTTCTCAAGCATCTAACGCAAAATAATTATTCCTTAATGGATAGCGATTTGCTTCTTGGCGCAAAGACTTTACATCGACTATATTTTTTAATTAAATATTCTTTAAATAAACCATTATAGACCTACTTGGTAAGATATAACGACCTCGGTATGCCAATGAAGTTTTGCATTTTATGTCGAACAGCGCTGAGGTGTTCATGCAGTGCATAACCTATATAAAATACCACATTATAAAGATGCCACGACGACGACTAGATTAAAATATGATATATATATATATATTGGCCCAGAGACAATGCAATTACGCATTCTCAATCCCTTTGACAATATTTAACCAATACTACTATACGAGTAAACACAAACGATAATGATTGATTCTACAAATTACATTAGAGGCCTGTAGAAATTAACCTATACACGATAAACAATTCAGCAATGTTTATATAGTATAGGACGTGTGTAGATACTCAGTATTAAATTATAACCATCACGCCGGGACACGTCAATTGAATAAGATATTTCGATGTTTGTGAATTTGCTCCGATTCGGTTACTAAATAATGTAGTGATAATAGCAAAGCTGGTACTACAACAACACTAATATAATATAAGATAATCGCCCTGTTATTATTGTTATTTCAGTCGCATTACAGTCAACATAATACGAGTATAACACTATTAGAAGCACGTAAGTGTTATGACGTCAAAACATGACCTAAAGAACATTCGTGTAGGTTTGAAGGAGTTACATATACATATTAGACCCGGGGTCTATGTAATTAATGATACTCTTGGCCTAAATATATAAGGTTCCAAAATTTTCTCCTCAGCAGGATTAATACACACATTATCTCAAAAGCTATTAGATATTATCAAAAATATTTTTTTTTTTTTAAATAATCGTAAGTTTTAAAAAACAGCGTTCTTCCTTAAAAAATAATTTATTTATAAATTAGTAGGAATACCTTAATACAGTATTAAAATCGAATTGTGGATAAGTATTTTATGAGTTACTTTAGTATTTAAAGTTTAGATAAATGGTTCAAAGCTAACTCATAAAATTTTGATTCCCCATTCCGTTCATCCAAACTTTAAATATTTAGCCATAACTTATAACTAGTAGATCGAAATTTGAAATTTTTATAAATTAAAATATTCCAAATAATTTTTTACTTCGGAATACGAAATTAAAAACGCATGTTGTTATTCGACCGAGTAAAAAATTGTGCAGATAAAAACTAGAAAAAAATATCAGAAAAATTGTATTTGGTAAAAATGGTTATGAGGAATGTTATAAAGGGTGGTATAAAGAAAATTTTCAAAAACGTTGGTGATACTGAAATAATGAGTATCTCATGTTAAATGCATCAGTTCGTACATTTTCGAACTCGAAATTCCATTGGTTTTAAATATTAACTTACAAGTATGTTAGCACTTTTTTGTTAATTTTGTTTTTAAAATAATTAAATGGACCATGCACTGTCACCGGTCTTAACAACTTGACGATCATTATATTATATTATCATTCGATATTCAAGATTTTTTCACGTGATGGCAGTACACAGGTGTTGGAATCTCACGCCGTCCGTTTATCGATCGGAAAGTGGACACAGATGGCGTACTATATTATTATTTATTGTTATAGAAGGGTCTTTTTTTTTTTTTTTTTTTGTAAATGATCAGTAGTTTTCAAGTAAACGTGGAGAGTAAAAACACCGATATTTATAAAATATATAATAGAATACCTATACTTACATACAATAGTAATAATGTACCAGAGGAATATTGCAAATTGGTGACGTTACAATAATTTAATATCGAACTATGACAATGAACACATTTTTATATTTTATATGAATGCTCAAATTGTAATACCATAAAAATACAAAAATAAAGTGGAACTATGGCTAAGAATTGTTTATCAATCACAATGATTGAACGATTTGTATTGTTTTCAAATAAAAAATAAATAATACATCCTGTCCTTAGATAAAATTTGCTCGAGTCTCTTAGATACATTTATTTCATACTTTTATAATTTAAATATAGCGAGATATTTTTATTTATAATGTGAAATTTCTTTAGGACCACACAAAAATTTAAAAATATATGCGTTACAATAAATTATAAGTTAAACATAAGCAATTCATTCTAGTGGATTGAATAAATTCATTTTTTTTAATTTCTCAATTTTCCTTTGAATAATTCTTAAAATTGCGTTCAACTGTTATTAAGATCATTGGTATATTATATATAGACATAACTTGAATAACTTTCTTATACTTTCACACTTTTATAAGTATAATAAATATATTAATTTAAAAATAATATTCTTATTAATATATTGTTAATAACTATATTAAAATTTTATCAACAGCTTAAAATTATGAACAATCAAAATTTAAAACTCAACTGTTTGAAGGTTATAACTCAAATTTAAAAAAGTGGAAAAATTATCATTAAGTTAATATTATAAATAATACAAACACATTTTCAGAACAATTACTATGATATTTGAAACAATATGTTTACATCGAAGAAGCGTCGTAGTAATCTACCAGCTGTTATAATAACATCGTAGAAAAATAAAATATAACAATATAACGTCGTGATAGTGTTAATTTTGAAGTTCTTAACTGTAATGATAAATACCGAGGCAGGTCACCACACTGGTCACCACGCTGGCCATCACATCACGGTCATCGCGGTCGTCAAAGTCACATTGGAGGTCGTGCTGGTAGGCACAACAAATATGGTGGGCAGGTTGGAAACAATTGTCGTCATGATCATGGCCACGTAGCCGGTAGAGAACATCGGTACTAGATTCCTTTGATGAACCGTAGTGGTGGTAAAAAATTGTTAAACCCGATAAGCTATATTTTAAATTCCGAAAACAAACAACCCCGAAAATCTGCGGCACATGCTAAAAAGAAAGGACACGCTGACACTGCACACTCACAGACCACTCAATGAGAAGTGAATTTAGGAAAGTCCATCGTCTTAGACGATGCTGAATACAATCATAATATTAATATTTTGTTTATTATAAATATAGTTGAATAAATCAACAAAATCGAGGAGCCCACATAATCTATTCTTGAGTCCTTGAAAGCATATTGCGAACACCCTTCCCGTCTAAGTCCCTGCAGATTATTACGTCATATTTGGCAAGTCTTGAGTATCATACAATTATCATTTTTTTTTTTTTTTTGTTATGACATTCATGTCTTGTATATCCTTTGATAAGTAAAGGCTGAGTTCTAACGCAAATACATGAATTTTTAAAGATTGACTCGGTGCTATGAATGCAATTCAAAACAGTTTATTTTTATGTTACTTGTTATAGTGTGTATTGTATTATGATGGAAGATTTTTACCATTTCCTGTACATTAATGTTGCTAATACACTGATGTATGTACGTGTTTTTTCAAAGGCCAGAATCTTGATAAAATAATTCTGATTTAAGTTCTATGATTGTGATTGAGAATAATATCTCAAGTTCTTAGAGCAATTTTCTTTGTAACTTTTTCTAAGGGACCGTTTAGCCACCTAGGTCGTCCAATTGTTTTTGTCACAACACATTTATTTTATTATATACTGTTACACCCCCATAGTACTATATTATATACTCACATAACGGCTATGCGGCCCACGCTTCCCCCTCTCCCACCGCAAATAGTTTGAAATCCAATTTCGAATCGTAATACTTGCATAAAACGCTATATTATTAAATTGTATTGGTATATTTAAATTGAAAATCACAAATTCTGATTGTCTTCGAGTTATCGGCTGAATATTTATGATATACCTATATACATAATATGCAACATATACGTGTAGTATCATTTTCAAATGTATTTTACACCTTACCTAACCTATATATTGTGTATTATTATGCATTATAGTTGTGCAAAGTAAAACGCTTCATATACGACCTTTTACGCGATAAAGTCCAAATACGTTAGAAACCTTAAAACTTACACACTCCAAAACTTTGAAAATGTCGATAATAAATTATGAGTTCACAAGCTAACTTAAGTTTTTTTAAACATAATATACGGTTGCCTTTTTTCGTCACTTTTTTTCATTTACTTTACTCTTTTCCAAGGGCTATATATCTACATATATATTTAAGCTCACCAGATTATGTTTTCGTTATGTTTCAGATGAAACGTGAAAACGAATATAAAACAATCACGAACACGACCATCCATTATATTAATATGTATACTGTCAAATTCCAATTATGAATTAAAATTTATCTCCCAAGTGTTTTTGTAATTATTATCCCTATTTTACTATCAACAATACTTAGTCAATTAAATAATATATTAATTTTTTCTTTTTAAAACCCTGAGCAGAGCGATAAATCCATTTTTCGAAAAAAATAATATGGTATTCTTCTTTGTCGAAACTTCTTCAAGAATATTGACTATCGCGATATCACGTCACTTATCTCTGTTTTATACTTTATCATTATAGTTATACTTATAGGTATAGTTATATTATAGTATATTTTTGAGTTTGTCTTGTGGCCTTTTCGTCTAATATATTTATTATATTCATTCATGCTTTGGATCGGTTTCTTTTCTGCGTGACTGCGTCTGAGCTTTTTTTCCACCAGCCTTTAATTAAGTTAGTTATCATATCAGTATTTTATATTATAATTTGAAAAATAAAATGTTGTACTTATATTCATTATTAAGTATTAACGCACAATAATTATAAGGAAATTTGAATGTACTCCCAATTCCAATTTTCAATATTAAACTCAACTTTAGCATCGTAAAATTTGTAAACTCCATTCCACCGTTTCCAAACATTATTTTAATTCAATATTTTTTTCATAAATTAATGTTGTCATTGATAAATTCTTATTAACTAATATAGATACATGTGATTTAACACTCAAAAAAAAAAAAAAAATGTAAATATCAATGTAAATCGTAAAAGATTGTTCTATTCAAATCAGTGCCTATTAACATTTGTACTAACATTTAAAAATAATTAAACAAAAATCCGAAGAATCCGTCAAAAAGTGTTAATGTACCGTGATTAAAAAACTGCAAAGTACATAAAACTATTATAATAAATTTTAATTAAGTCAATGAAGGGAGTTTTAGTCATTTCCCTTTCAACATTATTATTTTTTAGGCTTATAGTAATTATTCAAATTCTCAACAACTTTTATAGTAATTAAGAAATTATTGTTTAATTTGTCGTTCAATTAGGGTAAATGGTTTTAATCAATACAGCATTAAATATTTTAATCTTATTTATTTTATAAAAATGTAATAACATGTTAATTTTATTTACGTTATTCACATAAATGTATTAATAAATAAGAGACAGATACCGAAAAAAAAAGTAGAAGTATATAAAACGTATAGTAAAACGTAATTTTATGTACCATAAATAATATAATTAAATTAAACTATATGTTATAAATATATATGCTATAGTCTCATATAAAGACATAACAACTGTTTCGACTGAAATATTTTGTCCAATTCCCATTTTATATTTCCTAGTTTTATCTTAAGACCTTTAAGTGTACCTCATTGACTTCCGGAAAACTTTAAATCATACTAATATGATGCACTTTCGATCAATATTTTATTTTCATGGAAAAACTAATGATCACAACTCGCATATTTTATAGTTCTTATGGCCAAGTTCATTTTAAATCTATACCAGCGAGTATAATATATCTAGTAAAAAAAAAATGTATAATTAAATGGATAAAAATATATCTTTTTGAAAAAAAAATTCAACTACAAAAATGATATCAAAAATTAATATTATTTTCGTTATTCGACATGTTTTCATTATACAGTATAGTCCAGTATGTTACTATTGTATGATTTATGATACAACAGAATTATATTTTATACGTATGTGTATCGCGTATTTCGCTGTAGTCACGTAACGTTATTAAAGTGGTATGACGTACAATTTATTGTGTTTTAATGACATACAAATATAATAAAAAGTTGGAATAGTTGAAATTCAAAAGAAAGAAAAAACGTAGACGGCATTCAAAATGCAGCGTTAAGTTTTCAAATAAAATAATGATATAATTTATTATGTTATTTGCTCGGTATTAGTGCATTATATAGTATATAATACGCTGCAGGTACAAAGTAAATAATATAAATATTTATACTACACATTATATTTTGTCTCATCACTGTAATATACCATTACCGGAATTTATTACGCCTATATTTGCTTCAATTTGTATAAATCATCGTTATAATTATAATGTATCTGCCATTGCAAATGTAAAAAGTTATATTTAATTGGATAAAAATTCCAACATTAACAACGTATAAAAAATGTCATTAGAAAACATTGGTGTCACCATAACTCCATAAGAGCATATTGTTCACAATGTTCTTATTGAGAAATATTTTTAAAACTTTTCATTGAAATCATCTACGGAAAAATATTACCAAAAGCTTTTTATTTAAATTACAGAAAACTTTTAAAATCCTTCATTTACAAAAAATTAATTATGTATACTTTTAATTTAATTTAAAACTTAGTCCGCTTTAAATAAAAGTATATATTTATAAATATTTTGTTTTAATATTTAGAAAAATAGTGGTATTTTATTTAATTAATATTAACGTTTTTTTTTTTTTTATAATTCCAATGGGAAAAGTTTTTCTTGGATACAGTTCAATATTAACGAATATATTTTTTTTTCTAAAGCATGTTATGAACATTTTTAAATATTTAACAATATTGCAAATTGAAATATACGAAAGTTATTGAACATTTTAAACAGTGTATTATATACTGTTATATTTTTCTCTGAATTTATATTTTTATGTTCATTTAAATATATAAATGTATAGGTTATAGTTGAGTAATATTATAACATAAACATTTTGTCTTTATACAAATCAAATAATATTAATACTAGAAACCCTGAAATTATGATTATTTTTTTTTTTTTATGATTAACAGTATGATAAATTATATAAAATTAGTAATACAATTTTTATTGTTTAATATAAATTTATAACCAAATAGAATATTTTAATATTTTAATAACTTACGGAATACGTCTAAAAAATAATATTACCTTTCAGTGATGTTAACCGTAAAAAAACACTTCATCTACCTAGACTACTTTTAAAAACGCCGTGTGATGAAAACGTAAATTGTGTTTATATAATGTTATAATAAAATGTATAAATAAAGTGAAATCTGAACATTGAAAGTACAAACCGTACTACTATAGTTGCAAAGTGCACAGTAGATATTTTAATTTTAAAAATAGTATAATTAGAAGCTTTTCATAACTTGTTTCAGAGTAAATATATCCAAAAATATCTCAACGGGATCCTAGGTTATATTCTAATATTTAAGTTTTATAACAAGTCCATTACTCTCATGTTAAAAACCACAGAATAAAATTGATTATTCTGAATAAATTAAAAATTCTAAATTTGAGGTGGTTGTAAACTCCGCCAAAATACCGGATGAACAAAAAAAAATGATGTTAAGTACACCAGTTTTATTTCGTAATTTGCATATAAAAACTTGTTGTGTTCAACTATTTTATTTATAGAAAACATTTCATTAAAAATAATAATCACAATGCTACTAAACATGCGTATACGCGCAAAAAAAAATCATTAGCTTAGAATTCTTAAAAAAAAAAATACCAAAATATTCGAAAAACGACAAATATGAACTCACTAAGTTAGTACACAGATTTTCAGCTAGCCGAGCTATAAATAGAAAATATCGACAAAAACGCGTACATTTTTATAGCTTTTCCCTTCCAATTATAATCAAATAACGTCTAATTAAAACAAAGGCGATTGCTGGTTGGATACACCAACTGGGTTTATTAGAAGTTGAGTAAATCGACTGTTTATTTAGCAAGTATTTGCGTGAGAATGTAGACTTAGACAATGATCGATAGTGCTGACTACTGAGTGCAACTCACCCACAATGCGTGATGTAGGTGTATTATAATAATATAGTGTGCTTACAATGTCAAACGACTCGTTCGTACAAGTCACCGACGACACAGCGTCAACCATACGGGCGAACGTTATTTGTTGCGAAATTCTTTACGTTTACGTTATTTTGTTGATATTATGTAATGTAGTGTATACTAAAACATCGACGAGGTAATTTAATCATTCTATTTTTATTTATTATTTTTTTTTTTTAATAAAATAATATGATTCCCAGATTTTTAGATTTGAATTTTTTGTAATATTATGTTTGCTGAATATGGATATCTTTTTTTATTTTTTATTTTCATATTAATTTTGTATAATTTCAGTTACCTATTACAATTTATACAGTCAACGGTCGATAATCAAAACTTGGAAAAGTTTATTTAACTCAACAAGACTTATAAAAGTCATACATTTTATCACATAGCTATATTTTTTTGATATGATACATCATTCATTTTTTTAACCGTCATGGTAAAATTTTTTGGTGGAAATCAAACAATAACTTTAATTATAACAATTAACACGTTGGCTACCAGACCTGATTTCAAAAATATTTTTTTACTTACCACGAGTATCACACGTGACTCACAAAAAATATAAGTTTTCTTGGTTATTGAATTCTACATAACTTTAAAAAAAAACAAAATACCTGAAAGTCACCCGTAACTCACACGATATACATATAATGACGATTTGTGAGTGCCTCGTGACTCTCATGGTACATAATCAGAAATCGTCAAAATTATGTTTATTGAATCATGGTGTGAGACACCCATGATACTCATGGTAGCCAACGTGTTAATTATTAGTGGATTTTTATAGGTTATTTTCTTAACGATTTTGCGTAGTCTAATTTGCATCCAAATATAAAATACGTATATAATTTAATGTTTTCCGTACAGTGAATAAAATATTAAGTTATTCTTTTCAAAAGTATTATCATAATATTTCTTTAAAAAACTACCCATTTCATGATAACAGAATAATATGATATTTCGGGTAAAAGAAAAACATATTTTGATATTTAATCCCATTCGGCAAAGATTATTAAGTAGCTATATTCATTCTTAAAGTCTTAAATGTTTTTTTTATAACCAAGAAATAAAACTATAAAGTATTTTAAAAATGCTAAAAAAAAAAAAATATTTCAAGTATTAAAACATTTTTTAAATACCTTTGATATAATGGAGAGAGGAGGTACCCATTCACACTATATTATATTCTTTGTCTGCTTATCTTATTGAAAAACAACTTTAACATAAATTTATAATCTAAGAAAAAACAAATATAACACATTTCATTTCTCAATGACTTAAAACAGTAATACTATTTTAGCACTCATAAACATCTCTGGGCACCGTATACCATTATTACTTACAAGTTTATAAGTTTATGTGATAAACTGTATATATAAAATATATATGATATGCTATTTCCCTTTACAGCAACTTCAATAAATTGTACAAGTAACAATATACAATTCTCGTACTTAGAAATAGAAAAAAAATCATAACACATCATATAAGACCGAATTTATGGATGAATTACACGTTATTACGTATAACGTATTGCCTAGGGTTATTTTAGGTTGCCTTATAGTTTCTATCTGTTATAATAAACTGGCTTCGAAAATTGTTATTTATAGTTTTTATAATTAAATGATTGTAACACATTAGGTATAATATTACATGCGTATTTATGTTTGACTTTGCTTTTAAATACCTTTGTTTTTTCCATTACATTTATTACCTAATCCACTCCATAAAGCATTTTAATTTAAAGCTACCCAAAGATAAATCATGACAACTATCATAATAGATGATTATTCATTTGTTTACAAAACACTACCATGATAGAGTTGTGCACATCATTATATTAAATGAAAAAAAAAATACAGGAACCAAAATTGATGTGAAATAATGCAAAATTTTATTTTATCTAAATTCTTACTTACAGTTAAATACTTATGAATTGACAGATAATAACGTGTTCAAAACACCAGACACGACAAATCATTAAACATGGTCTGATAAACGAAAAAAAAGCAAATAAATTGTATCTACTTATGTGCAAACACATAATTTATTATGGTCGTAAAACCAATATTGCTGAAATGACAGTTTTATTGTTTGTCCGCTTAGGTTGTTTATTTTTTTTTTTTCATCAACATCATTTGTCGCCACCATTGTTTTATTTAGACACGATAAAAATATAACAATATTTCACTGAACGAAATTGGTTGATTAATTTGTATTCCGTCGGTTTATACGTAGACGTTATCACGGTATATTACAATATATTATATATTTATATATTATAATGTAGCATTTTATTTTTTACACCACCGTAAGAAATGTTTTAAAATTGAACATAAATGTTTCAGGGTGCTTGGTGAAATAGTAAAATATATTATATACAAGGCGATAAATCTAAAGAATTGTACTGATTATTTCGAAAAGATTTACATTTTTTCAAAATTTATATTTACGTAATTTGACATCATTGAGCAAAAAAACGTTAATTTAAAAAATATATTTTTTTTTATTTCAAAATAATAATTATTATTACTGATTTAATTTTATTGCGTTTTATGATGACAACGTACATTTTTATATTCTTAAGCAGAAATTCTTTGATACATCAAAATTGTATTTTGAAAAGTTGTTAGGTAATATTAATTATTAGTATTCAAAGTTTTGATGAACGGTCGAACAGAGTAGTGGAGTGAAATTTTGTAGGGTATTCCCGTACTCTTCTCCGAACTTCATAGCTTAAAATACTTATAATTAATTAACTACTTTTTTGAAATATTCAATTTTTATGGATCTTAATAGTCTTAAAAATATTCTACCTTGTAGTAAGGAATTGAAAGGTATGCTGTCGTTTAAAAAAGAAAAACCCTTAAAAAATAATGAAGATAAAAATTAAAAAGAATATAAATTGTTTTCATAAATGTTGGTTTGCCATGACAACAAGTAACTATGTTAAATATTTTCAAAAAATTCATAACTTTTCGAAATAATGAGAGTAGACACTTAAATGGTGCATCGCTAGTCGTATATATATATTTATTTATTTATGTATGTAAATATCTTAAGACGCCATGCGACAACTCTGTCGTTTTTAATTCGCATTCGACGTTTCTCTTTACGGTTGAAAATGTTAATCGCATTATTGTCATACCTGTGATAAATTATGAAATTAGTATACACATGCCGCGCATACGTGTAGGTTATAATATAACAGTGTACATTGTTGTGATTTTATTTATAATTAATTTTACATCGATTTACTTAAATAAATTTCGCGACCCTTATTACATATACCTATATGTATACGCCACGTGCACACTGTATATATATATATATATATGTGTTATATACATGTATGTAAATCGCCGTGTATAATAAATTCGATTTAATTACAAATAAAATTAATTAACATTCAGCGGCAGCGCAGATGCCCTTGTAGCACCGATACTTATAGGTACTCACAAGCACACAAGCACATAAACACACACACACACACACACACACACACACACGAGGCATTTCTATAAATATATATATATATATATTCTGTGCAGGTACATAAATACCCTACGCAATGCCCTCCTCGACGGATGATAATAATTATCTACGTTAATTTGTAAAATTCCGCTGAACCCGATATTGCGTTTAAATTTCGGGATCCGATCCTCCTGACAAACCCATCTTAAATGCGTTTATTATTTGTTCAATGCGCCTTGCGATTGTTTTTCCGGGACCCGCGACATTACACTATATTTTAATACCAGTACCGTAATAAATTAAAATAAGCAATTTTAACGGTCTGATATCCAAACCACGCTATTATACGGTTTACAAAATATAATATTTACGATGTGATCCATTTACAAATATCGTCGAAGCGAGCTAATGTTTGAATTAAACGATATTGATTGTGTTTATGAAATATTCCACATACAATTTCAAGTAGGTTTTCTCAGACGTTGTTCAAAACAGCACTCTAAACATTCATAACCGCAAGCTTTAGACCGTTAAACATCGCACACTTTTTGTCGACTGCTAAAAATTAAATATTATTTATCGTATAATCAAATCACCTTAAAAACAATTCAATTTACAATTATAAAAAAAAAGTATTCATAGTAGATGATAATACTTAGATAAGAATAAATGTACATAGATATTGGTTACCTTCTAATGTTTTTAAATTAATTATATTGTTCATGATTTTGTGATTTCAATTAAATATAATCTGATGTATAAATGGTATACGATTTTAATCGATGATGTGATTTTGGATAAATATTGCCTGGTAATAATGGTTTTATTGAATGGCTTAATGATTTGATTTTGAGAAAACTGAGTAAAATGTATGTATGAAAGTGTGCTGTTTTCTTGAGTTAAAACTTCATTCTGGACAGCCAGACAATATAGTATATAATTCATGATTGTTCATTAAATACTATGAAAAGGTACTCAAGAATTATAATGAAATGGGATTAGGTTTAAAAATAAAGGTTAAATAAAATTATTTATTCTCTGTCTGTATTTGTGCCTTTTAAATTTTTAAGTTTAGTAAGCCTTCTGTTGATAATTTAATTTGAAATTCACTGGAAAATTGTAGTAATTATAATACGCCTTCATAAATGACTATGCTCGTAAAACTATGATATTTAAATTTACGTCAAAAATAATATTAAATATAATAACAGTACTTATGATTATCTTATCGAGAATACATATATTCATATCCGACATCTCAGATGCCTTTCCGAAAACATAATTTGATCGAAAACACTATTTCCACTCAAATTTAATTCGAATTTCGAACGAATTTTTATTTTATAAACTTACGTTGGAATGGTCTTATAATATTAAAAGTTATATTATATTATACTAAAATAAATAATAATTGAATTGAACATTTAAATTCAATTCACTGTCTCTTAATGGCTATCGAATAAATCCTAACATGTATACCTGTATTGTTGAATTTAACTCACTAACGTGATTTACACATCACTCCGTTATGAAAATAAAATAAAATAATTTACCAGTTTATTTTCACAAGCTTCTAGCATCTCAATCTGAAACAACTAACAAAATATTAAAATGTTCCAAACAATCAGATTCAGCTTTATAGCAAGATTAAAATAGGTATACAAATTGCGAATCAAATGAATTAAAAATATGTAAACTCGTCACATTATATACGCTAATAACTTTTGATGTAGAAGCGAATTGATTATTAATGATTATATTAATGGTTAATATTTGCTGGCTCAGCTCTGAATATTTTATTTTTATTTGCAGTTAACCATCGGCTGATTTATTAGCGAAGTAGAAGGTACGACGTGTTTGATAATAACCTTGAATTGGAGGGTCGACGGAAAAAAAAAATACACAATAAACAAACTTTAAACCAAACCGAACGTTACGATATGTATTTAATTTAAGGTCTCAAACGGATTTTTAATACCGGCACAGTAGCGTGTACCTACGGCAAAATACACGAAAAAAACATTTGCACGTGTTAAAAGCTGACGGGCGTTGTTGTTATCGTGTCCGGTGTATTATAGCGGCCGTCGGTAAGTAAGTCGAAAAAGGGTAGACTTCCGCGTTTATATTATAATTCAATTGAAATAGATTAAATATATTATTCTTCAATAAGTTCACCCGGTAAATGTCTGTGTTGTAAAGGTGTGCACGGAGACAGATCCCTCCCACGTGTGAGTTTAAAGTGCTATAATTAGATCCTGAGCCGAGCGATGAATGTATTGATTTACAATGGTTTATTTTTTTTAGATTCTCAACGAAGTGATGAATGTATTGTGATTTTACATTGATGTGTGTGTGTGTTTTTTTTTTTTTTTTTTTGTCTGTGTACAGCGTAATTTGTCGAAATAATGCTTCAATTTCACACTTTGGGGGTAGTTTTCAATGGCAAAGTGAATATCCTTGGTGCATTATAGGGATCAAAAGTAAACATTTTCCAACAGTTTTCAAAAAAATCAAGAAGTTCAAACATCGAGTAGAAAATAAAATACAAGATTTTCCATAATTTTTGCTCACAATAATTATACAAGAATTTTTATTTTGGTGTATTTAGGCTATTAAAACATAAACCACCTTTTATACCAACCACTGGAAATTATATCCTAGACTGACAAATCGTCTTCGTTCAGAATCGTTTTTTCGTATACAATGATACCTATCATTGGATTCAAATTTAATACATCAATTATAGTGACTTACTATACAGCAGTGCAATACTAATTTAACCCTTTTCTTTTCTTTTTTTTTTTTTTTTTGTGGGAGAATGGTTAGTAAAGTTAATAATTAGTAATTTTCTTAGTAACCAAAAATATTTCAAATTTGTACGAAATAACATATTTTAATAATTAATAACAATGATCATTATTCTGTTATAATTTGAAAAGGAAAAAATTCGTGGTAAAATCTGACTTGTACACATATTATATTATTATGAATTGTATTTTACGCAATGACATGTTCAAAATACATAGATTAGTTTATAGATAATATATGTTTATATTATTATTTTATAACATTTAACTGTTTTACGATAAGGAGGTATTAACTCTTAAGTCAATAACAATAACATATCATATTTATTATTATTTAAAATAATTAAATATTAAGAATATAGTAAATGAAATATTTTCGGAAAAACTTAATTCATGATATTTAATTAATGGTATAATATAGGCTGACAGACGATCTCTACTCAAAATCATAAATGCTTTTCGTGTTTTTACGATTAGATATATTACGGTTCACCTATATTAGGTTGTTTAACTGTGTGATTAATTGTAAATTATAATTAATATCATCAGTGTGTAAAGTGTACAGTCTACATTATAATACTATATCGAAAGATTAATTGCAATATGCGTACTCGTATTACCATAAATTATGTATCATTAATATAAAATCAATATGGAATTACGTATATTATATACACACAGATTCTGAACAATATAATTTTATAGTAAATTATATGTTTTTTTGATGTGTTATTGGCTTTATAATATACTTTTCCATGTATACATTTGATTAGAACAGTCTTACCAGATTTAATCATTATATTATATTATACTATTTATTATGTAAGTGTACCTAAAATATAAATTACATAATATATTATTTGTATATTACACGAAAATATTTTGTTTGTTTTTTTTTTTTTTTTACACGGTTATTTTACTTACAGTATACAACACGGTGATAACATATTATATTTTACAATTTATTCTGGTCACGTTTGTGATGAATACTTAACGTTTTTATACGGAAACAAAACAGAAAAGTATTATGACGACGAAAAGCACTGAAATACCCTAAAGGAATACGTTAAAAAATCAAAAAACACTTTTGAGTTCCAATGACAGCAAATAATTTGCCCTCTCCTGTCTGAATAAATTGTATTACACACAAAAAGTATTGATAAAAACGGTTCGTACAAAACATTTTATACGTGAACATTGACAGTTCCTGGGGTACATAAACTTATTACGTTTTATATTTATTTAGGTTATTCAAATATTCGAATTTTTTTTTTTTTTTGTGAAATCAAATGATGTATATACATTTTAGGTAAAAAAAAAAAAAAGGTTCCATATAATATTTGAACATTTCCTTTTATATATTGTAATAAAATATGATGTTCCGTTATAATAAATTGTTGTACCTGCGTCCAGCATTAAATGTAAATAGTACACAACAATAATTTTATTGTGTAAATATAATAAATATAGTCGAGTAGAACTTTTTTGTTTTTATTTCGGATAAATGTATCTACAGGGTTATTCACCTGAAATACCCATCCCTTATTTTTTTCATTAATACAGTTATTCGGAATCTGATATTTGAATTTTTATATATAGGTATAAACTTAAAGTATTTACAAATCAGTTATTGATATTTGTGTATAACTAAAAGAGCAAACTATGAAAACTCACAATTCATTTTTTCAATTCTTATTATTTATTATTATTATTTTGTATTGTCAAGTTTTTAATAGATATATTTCTGAAAATGTTGACGTATCAACATCAAAACGAATAGCTTTTATATTATTCAACTATATAAAGATAATAGGTCCTCGGTAATAAGTTTGAAAGTTGTGGGGGCCATGTTGATTTGAACATTTTAATAATTTAAAATAATGTATCAACATTTATTTCTAAAAATGGTCCATGCATAATAAATACTAGTTTTAATGTATTATTAAATCTATCTAAATTGTATTTTTTTCAAACCCATTTTTTAATTCAAACATATTAATTCATAAAAATTTGCAAAAAACTTCACAACTTACATTAAAAAGTGGAAAGGATTCTTCTCATTTAATAAAGAAAATTTTGTATAATAACAGATCATTCCTTAAATAGCACAAAATACCTTAAGAATTTAAAAATATGGTCTAATTAAAATTCAAAAATCTGAATTTGAATAAATTCATTATTAAATAAAAATATGATGGTTATTATACTACAATCTAACCAATGTATGTATAAATAATATAATATAATGTGTATAATATAAGTGTTTCGCCATGATAAAGTGCAACGATTATCTCATACCATTGAGTATCGTTTAAAATAGCGTTTTTCTTTTTTTTTTCAGATTTAAAAAAAAATTGATTTTTGTTAGTTTTTCAGCTTAAAATATATATACGACGTATATACACGTCAAGTTTTATAGATGGTTATTTATTTGTTTTTATTTTCATTCTATCGCCGCTGACGACGATCGAATTTCTATACACCCACCAGTATTATTGTATACGTAATATAGTATAATATATAGATACCCACCTAATATTTTTTGTAATAGCGAATCACGCTATCGACTATAAGCGTAATATGCGTATAATATTAAATTCGTCTTTCACCGACTAAGTGTATATTATCACGTAGCCGAATACATTTATCAACACCACCCGTAGTTGCCGCCACCGCCACCGCTACTATTAAAATATTATTACTGTTATAGTGTTATCATAACACGCGAAACCTCCGAAATTATTTTTAATAAAACACGAGACGGAACGACTAGAGGTGCCTTGCAAATTAATCATATTATTCCGTGTAAACATATTATTATTATGATGCCTCCAGTGGTGGAAAAAAAATTAAAGGTACGGCTTTATTATGAGAGCCACGTGTACATTTATACGATGCATAATAATCATTTACGAGGTCTAACGCAGCAGCTAGCTCTGCAAATACAGCACGTAACTAAACAAAACTACAAATTGCCTGGGTAAATCGCATAATAATAATTATTATTATAATATAATATGATAATTGGTTTGATTTCGAGAAATAATTATTTAACTTTTTTTCCTCGGCTACATAAAATTGGAGGTTAATGTATTTTGAAAAATTATGCAATGTTTATAACATTGGGTAGATAATAAAATTCCCTTTATAGTACTTATATCTATCGAGGTATTACAGAAATATAATGAAGATACGAGATAATGAGATTAAATACAAATGCTGTAGCTTCATGTTATTTTTATTTTATACGAATAATGTTGTAAATGCTATGTTATAGTTTGTATAATAATAATAATAATATAATTATGACACCAAAATATTTTATTATTTATGAATAAAAGTTTAGTCAACTTTCAATGAGATATCTTAAATTAGTATAAATAAATATAACATATTATAGATGAACAAATATACATGACCACGCTCACCTTGTAATGATTAATCTACCATAAACATGGTATACGATTATAAAATAACCATCAATTAAAAATATATAATACACAATGCTCGTACAAAAGTAAGATTAACCGTGATAAAAAAATAGATAAGATAAACCAAAATATAAACTAATTTAAATAATATTACTCATTAAAATTGAACTTTTATTCAGAGAATTCGGCAACTATTTAAAAATCAAAATCGGACTATCGGAGACAACTTACATCCAATTAATGGCTATGCAACAATTGATAAACTTTCAGATATATTAACGAAAAAAGTACCATGGAAAATATTAAGCAATAATTGCAAATAAGACATTCAATTTAATTTTTTTTTATTTCAATACGTTTTAATGACGTTAATTATTTTTTAGTAAATTATAATGAATTGTTATATTCATAAGTTATAAATAGCTAATAAAGTCTCAACAATTATAGGATACTTGCATTTTACTATTATAACTATAATTTATTATAATCGCGCTTTGAGCTTCTGTAAATAACAGATCTGTTACTATTATATTCACAGACATGAGCACTAATCAGAGTTTGTATGTGCAAAATATGTGAATAGCATCAGTGACGGATCTAGGATTTTGATTTTGGGGGGGGGGCAATATTTTTTTACATTAGTACATATTTTTATAAAAACACTTATATTAGAATAATGGTATTTTAAAATATACTATTATATGGCAATTGGGGGGGCAGGCTCCTCTGGCCCCCTCCTTAAATCCGCCACTGTAATAGCATAATAAGTGGCAATTCTGAGTACACTGACTTAGTTTTTGTTAAGTATTTTTCAACCATGCATATTATATACTATGCATACATTATCTTCCGCATTTTACCCAGCAATAATTCGATATGGGTTGAAAGGTAACGCATTCTCGGCAAAACCAAGAAAAACCTTTGTAACTGTATAACAAAAGCGAGTTGTCATAGAATTTGTTTAAGTAAACAGAGTACAAAAGGCTTTGTTGATCACTACTTAAAACCCTGATAATGTTCTAAGTAGTTTAAGAATTTTATTTTAAAAATATTTCAACTATGCTATTGCTATGTTTTTCAGTTTGATGTTAAAAAAATAAGGATAATATTACATAAATCAAGTCCAAGTATGAAACATAATATTATTAACTAAGATTAAAATATTACGATATTTAAATTACCTGATGCATTTGAGAATAAAAATAATGTGTACTAAAAAACCGAAAAATTATATTCATTTATATATTGTTATAGATTTAAACATTTGAAACTTTGATTTCGTAATACAAAATATAAGAATCAGTCAACTCTTAAATATACGTGTGATAAAATTAATTTATTTTAATAAACATATACCTAATATAAATCACTTACTATGTTATAATCATAATCGGAGTCATCGCGGGCATCAAACCCCTGGATTTGCTAGCCAAAAACAGAAAAAAGCTGCACAATATGCGAAGAAACACGGGCATTCCTACACTGGATGAAGACACCATGGTTACCTGACAAAAGAGATGGGACTCGAGCAAGAAGGGCAGATGGACCCACTCCCTCATTCCAGAAATTGCCCCATAGGTAAACAGGACACGCGGCGAGACGAATTTTCATCCGACCCAGGCGCTCAGCGGCAACTGGTGTTTCGTCGCGGACCTCAAGAGGTTTGGGAAACTGAAGAACTCGGAGTGCTGATTCTGCGGGGACCTAGTCGATGACGCAGCACACACCATCTTTGCATGCGACGCATGGCACTCTAGGAGATGACGGGCGGAAACAATAATCGGGCTATAATCTAAGGAAAATTGGAAAATAGTGGCTGGCATCATCCATGAAATAATCAAAAACAAAAATAAGACAAAGAAAGGAGAAGACAGGCCCTCCACATCGACTGAAGCAACCTAAAAGCTTAGTTAAGTCATCTTAAGACTTTCTAGTTTCTTGTATGCTAAAAGGTAAAATATTATGCAGGGTGGTTAGAGGCCCCTAATTATTTATATTGTAATTAATTTAAAAATTAAGTAATTATGTAATACGTTGTTAATCAATAAATGATGGGACATGGGGGTGAAATGACCGAAAGGTTAGTACCACCCCGTGTTACCAATATCATGTAAAAAATGGTTATAACCATATACTTGGTATCAACCACTTACCAGGTTACAAATATATACCTAGTATATATCACTTACTTGGTATAAATCACTTACCTTGTTATAAACATATACTGGATTAAAGGCGGGTTTCCACTATATACGTGTACGTAAACGTGCATAAAAACACTTTTCTGTGATTAGTTGGAACGTATAAACTTAATGGTAAACCAAACGCTTACCATGTACACCAACCAATCATAGAAGAGTATCATTATACAAGTACACGAAGTCATGAACACTGTGTAGTGGGAACTCGCCTTTACTTAGATATAACCACTTACCAGGTTGTAACCACATTTTTGTTTATGTTCTTAATTGAAAATTATCACAATATTATAGGTGTTTAAATTATATTTCTCCATCTTTATACAAGCGTTTAATGTGTGTTATTAAATGTTAATTGATATTTAATATTCTATTAAAGAAAATATTTATATATTGAAATGATATTTAATTTAGTTATGCCCTTAAACACGCGGATTATGTTATTGAACAATATAATGTCTTATTGGTTACCTATTGATGATGTACTAGGTACTTAGTTTCTTTTATAAACTTAACTTATTTTTAAAAATACTAATTTATTAGCATGATAAATGTATGGAATGTAATACTTGGTCGTCCTGATTATAAATGCTTCCGGATATTTCAATGTATAAAATTTCGTAACGAGTCATGATACTAATGTTATTGTTATTATTTAATGCATTTTAAAACACACTAGTATGTTAACACAACATATTTTATAGAACAAACTTAATTTTAATATTACAATAAATTTTTATATTTAAAATATGGTTTTGGATAAATCTAAAAATCTGAACTAAAGAGAAAACTATAGTCAATAGCTACAAAGCCTAGATTTCATTACAAGAGTTTTTTTTTTTTTTTTGGTTGCTCAATAATAATAACATGCTTAATATTATTTAAAAAAATCACAAAAATGTACAAGTTACAATTATTTTGTACCTAGTAAAAAGATACTAAAATCTACAATATTTATAACTGTATTTTTGTTCTCATTCCATAATAATTTGTTAGCATTTAAAGTAGTTATTTATATTATGAATTTTACTACACGCTGTGAAATTTTCATATTTATGTAGATTAATTTTAAGATACTATCTATATCATTATTATTTATACTACACCTAGCAACTACGACAAACTTATTCACACTATTTTATGGTTAGATGGTATTGACTCAAAAGTTAATAACAATAATACAGTATTATATAAAAATATGATATAATTGAATACTTATGATATAATAAATGCAATGTGTTGATAAAAAATGTAATCAACCTATCGAATTACTAATATAAACGACTTAAATAATTATATCAAAACCAATGAAACATACATAGTGATAAAAACTGACACACCATCTCTGCAGAATCGTTTTTTGTATAAAATATAATACAGTCAGTTCAAATTTAACGCATTCATTACAGCGAGCTACTATAATAGACACTTAATGACCTAAATCACAAGAGAATGGTATACATTCTCTCACCTCTTTTGATACATCAAAATTATTGGTTTAAGCAATAATTCTTACTTAAATGTATTATGGTGGTCATAAATAAGATAAACTAACAATTGCATACTTGAGAGGATTATGAAACCTAAACACTCTAGAAACATTCCTTGGCCTCTTAATCTCGTGTATAAATTTACGTCTTGACTTTTAAAACCTTAAGTATTTCAATTCGAGTGACAAATTAGACACTATAGTTAGGTTTTGCGTGGAGGTTTATATTCTCCAAAAATGTACAAAACGGTTCACTGCCATAGCAGAGCACGCAAATAATTGAACAGTAATTTTGAGGTTTATTTGTTTAATGTTTTTATTCTATTATGATGTTCTGTTCGTATAATCATTAAGCCAGAAGTTATGGCTTTAATTATCAAAGTTAATATAATTAATCGGTAATGATAAATAAACGCCCGATCTGATTAGCATATATAATTAGTGGTTGGAACAGTATACGCGTAAAGATAAGAGTGTTTACACTGAGAACGAATACCTATTATTATAACCAAATCGTTTTTAACGAAACAAAATCATTGTTATTTTTATATATAAAAAAAATTAAATAAATAACAAATAAAAAAAAATGTATAAATTATTATTGACAATGTATAATTTTTTTTTTAATTTATTTATTTGTTTAACTTGTGCATTGTGTCAAAGCGACTTCTCGGAACAATTATTAATTGAAAATTAAATTTAGTTGGATCATGTTAATACAAAATTAATGCTCATAAACTTAAAGTTCAAAATATTAATGTTATTTTAAGATGTTTACAAATATAGTTATTAGGATAGCCAAAAGGCTAGCCACTAGAGACAAGATGTGTCTATTTTTGTTGTTATTTTCTATCAAATTCTATACGTGCTAATAATACAATTTAGTCAAGTAATTTTATATTTTTGTATGCGATGAAAAATATTCCACATATTGCCCTATACATAACAAAACTAATAGCCATATTTCAATATTATATTGTATTACACTGTTCGTGTTAGAATTTAATAAAAGAAAAAAATATACAGAATACAAATTATAACAGACATTCTTTCGCCTCATTTACAATGCTATATATTTAACTAGTTGAGTTTTAAATTTTGTCAATATACTTTGTTATGAGGTAGGATTATAATAACTTTATGCGATCGTAAAATAATGTACTTATATACTGTTTTGTGTTTATTTTATTAGACTATAATACTACTAAATATGATATTATTAGGGGACAGATTTCAATACAAAGTGTATTAATTTTTGAAACTCGAGGACAATGCATCCCAAATACATAGTTAAAAACTTTTATTTTGTATTTTTTTACTATATTTATGATGTATTATTATTTTTTAATGCAATATTAAAACATTGTTCGATCTTTTAGTGTATACTAAGGAATTCAAAACATAATATCAACAAATTTAATATTGCTTTCATTATATTTGCTTCAATACTTTTTAGGTATTTTTCACACGTACCAAATGTCAATATTTTTATACATGAACAAGATGGTGTCTATCTATTGCCAGTAATATTATCGAATGTAGTGTTTTACCAGATTTTATACAAATAACAAGTTTAAAATTAATCATAGTCATATTTATTTCAAATATACTTTTTATTTATCGTACACGATTATTTGGTAAATTGGTAATTTCTTTTTGTATAACTGTAAGTTAATTTAAGATTAATCTGTGTTAAAAACAATGTTAACCTATCTCTTGTGTAGTTGTATACTTGTAAAAAAGTTTGATTTTTTAAAGCCATTATTGTGTTGAAAAATCATTTTTTTGAACATTTTTTAAATTTATTTTTACATTATTTAAATTCGAGCACAATAAAATTATACTAAATTGAATAAATTTATTAATTACACGTATTTTATAACCTATAATAAGACAGATATGTTATAACCCCGATATACACAGTTAAATAAAATTTATAATAACGAGGCGGTTACCAATCTCGACGTATTAATACATAAAATTCAAACAATATACCATGTTCATTATATTTAGCAATATACCTCCTAATAATAAATAATGTTTTATTAATTTTATTTACCGTAACAAATAGGTTAACAATAATAATATCCTAATTTAAACATTCTACACGTTAGTATTGGTAAACATATACGGCCGGCCCTTTACTTTTAAATCAACAAATTATTGTATTACCGTTTAAATGAATTTATAATAAAAATATAACCAAATATTTTAACTAATTATAGTAAGATGTTACGTATTTAACAGAAACTAAATATTTCACGAATCATGTTAACGATCAAATTATTAATATTATTTATCAAATAATGAATTATATTGAAAATTAGTTAAAGAGATAAAAAGACATTGTATATATTATCTTGAATACCTACACGGTTATCCATTTAACATAAGATACACATTATTTCAGAAAACACTAACTTTAAAAAAATATATAATTCCTTTTACGTAGTTTTAATTCATAAAAAAATATATATTATTTTTGGAAAATTAAAATTATGATTCTTTTTTTTTTTATTGCTATTATTATTATAATTTTTTTTTTTGTTTTTTTGATTTTTGAGTCTTTATTTTAATGACAACATAGATGTTGTATTTCTTATTCTAAATAAGAATAATTTTGGAAAAGTGATTTATTAGTTACAACTTATTGAGTTAGTTAATGTAAAGTTCATATACCACTCTATTTATTTAAACTTTTAATAATCATAAAATACTCATCCAAAATTCAATTTGTGTCAATTACTCCAAACAATACATAATACAAATTATAACCATAAAGATTCACAGTAATTTTTATTTTTTTTTTTAGTAAAATTTAATGAATTTCCATTCGTTGTATGAATCACACCCGGTAAAGCATACTTGCACAAGAAATTTAGTTTTGTAGAAGTATGAGAAATCTGTCAATTTAATATATCAATCGATTATCACACTTTTTACATTAAAAGTTGTCTTATGAATAATATGAATAATAATATCTTCAAGTTAGCTAAAGAATATTTATTAAGCTAAAATAAATAAAAGCTGAAAAAATCATTTACACAGACTTATTAAGAGTTTCGTATGAGTTTATTATCGTAGCGTTCCTTACTCGCGTTTATTTAACTCATATGATAAATATTATTGTTATCTACTTAACATCCGTGAGTTATGAGACGGTCAACCGGAACCGACGAGAACAACCAAATCGTTTGTGAGAATTTCATTGTTTGTAGAGTAATCATTTGGAATAGCACATATGGTTGTTTTTTATGACTTACACACTTAACTCTTGATGAAAAAATAACAAAAAAATACATTTATACATGCAAATAACGCGTGTTTATAACTACGATCACTCAGCCCTAAACTCATATAAAATACATAATATTTTAATCATAACAATTTTGACTTAAACTACCCTACACCACTCATTCATTTTTATTTGAATTCAATAAATAATATTTATATATACATAAACTATGTACCCAATTGCAATTTTTGATACCTACTGAACCGAAGTTACTTTTCGTAGTTTCACGTCTGTAAATGATTTTTATTGTCAAAATTCAAATATAATATATTACAAACTACCTATATCCATTATGTTGAAAACCGACAAACTGAATAATATATCGACAAATTTTCCATCGACCACGCACTTGAAGTTATAGTTTTTTTTCTTCAAAATATGTGGTTGAAATATAATACCAAAATCGCATTTACAAATTCACTTATTTAGATCAGAGAATTCATCTATAAAAGGTTGAAAAAATGTGTAATGATTTAAAAAAAAAATTATTTAAGCTTTCAAAAATCAATGCTATAATGGTAATTCTACGAAACCGAGTAACACACATATAAATATTAAATGATTTCAATACCTTATAAATATATTAGGACCATTTTATATTGATACGTTCTGAAAAAAATAAATAAATTAAATACATTATTTTGAATTATACTTTTTAAGTTTTTATTCTTAACATAGAAATCTAAAACAAAATAACCAATTGAACTTGAAAATGTTATGTAAGAAATTGAGTATTAAAAATGCATATTATAATATAATCTAAAAATTATCAAAATATCAACACCTGAATTTTTTAAAAATGTTGAAATATAATCAAAACTTTTAAGTTATCACGAATAACAATATTATAAGAAAAGAAAGAAGAGAACTGAACCTCGCGGACCAGCTCTCCGAAGCACTCAGCCCAAGCAGAGCAACCTCAAACGACCTTGAAATTTTTACACAATACAGGACTACTCAGCAAAATTTAATCCACAATAACACACTGTCTTTTATTTTCTTTATAATATCTATTTCTATATGTATGTATATATTAAAATTTAACTATATAATTATGTGAAATATTATATAATATTATGATAGTCCAATGGCCATAGATGCCGCGGATTTTGTTTTGAACTAATAAAAATATATATATTTATATATTATAAGAAATTAATATTATTTTTAATTTAAGTAGTTTTTTCATTATTTAATTTGAAATAGATTAAAAACAATTAAAGTTGATTTAAATGCAAAATAATTAATAATGGTTATAAAATAGATATGATAACTTAAGTACTTCAATAGGAAAACAATTTAACAGATAACAACCGCCCAAGATTGCCCCACCCTACAAATTACAACATGATAGGAGTATATTATTATACATAAAAAAAGGAACATATCAAAAGACTCATTTATAATGTACGTCATTCACATGTCAAACATAAAGATTCGTTTATGAAATAAGCGTATCTGTTGGAAACATTTACAACGCCCATACACTTTATTTTATATGCTGAATATTGTAACAATATTTTTACATTAAAATAGAAATAGGATATTATGGAAATTGCGTGGAAATAGATTAAGGTCATATCTATAGTCACTAAATTTAAAATATATTAAACAAAGAAATAATTATTCACAGACTTTAGAAATAGATTTGCAACTATTTTTTAACATATTTAGAATAAGTTTAATAATTCAAAAGTTATGTACTTATGTGAGTGGGACGAATTGACGCACGGCAGATGCAGATCTTGAACTTCACATTGGTCGTAGGTGGTGATTATAATTATATCGGACCATCCAACTGGTACGAGCCAAATATTAAACAATTTAAAAAAAAAATCTTGTGAAGCCTAAAATGTATTATTTTATAAAAACAAATATTTAATAGTTTTCTAAACATATATACGCAAAAATATGATTGGTGTGTGTTAAAATAATAAAATCAATGTAAATCAAAATACTTTAGAGATAGAGAATTTAAGTAAAAAAAAAATCTGCAGTAATGTATCGGTAAATTGGTAAGTCATAATATAGTCGTACCTAATTTTATGTGCATAATGTCTTATAACTATAATTGTATTGATATAAAAAAAACAAAAAACTTTTATCTTAATATTATGACAAATGTCAATTAATAGTTATGCATGATAATAATTAGTAACAATTATTATAAAATATAGCTATTGTTGTATAATATAGGCGGTTAAATGTTTACATAATCAATTACAATCAATTAAAGAGGTCATATAATGTTTTAAATGATAAAAAAGCTTGTAAAACTTCTGGCAGTTTATTCACTGGTGAAAATTTCACCTCGTAAAGTTAGCGCACTGACACCTATAAAAAAAATGTACATTAAAGTAAATATAACATAATATACTAAGTAAATAATAGTTCAAACTAATCAAGAAAAAAACAAATTGAATGTACAAGTGCATATTTCTCAGTACTTAGACAATCATTACAGGATTTTATTTATATTTTAAATATTCCATTTGTTGGTGAATTTTTAAAACAATAATTAAACAAACAGTGAATTAATATAAAAAAATTAGATTGTACAAAGTATTATGTACCTATTATATTAGTTCGTAGATCAAATGTTGGAATGGTTCCAAAGATGCTCTCCGTGTGTTCCCAAATGTAAATCAATTACTACGAAATTGGGTTGGGAGAATCTACCACCGCATATACACACAAACTTTTCGGAGCAGTAAAATACTGCTGCGGAAACGGGGCCCGGCTGGGCTGCTAATTTGAAAATCGTTAAAATAAACGAGCTCGCAGTTAAAACGAGAGCAGTAATATTGCGTCGTCTCAGCATGTATGATGATACACAGTGGAACGCACATTATGTTTAAACATTTAAAGTTAATAATAATATTATGACACAGTTTTGTAATAATGACATTGTTTACAATTATTTCGATTGTTTTATGATTTTCGAACACACAGATCGAGTTATAATCGATTGAGCTATTATTTTACGCGTCCGTTAACCCGGTACGATTAAATACAAATTCACGGGTACATAATATTATTATGACTGCAAATTTCCAAACAAATTTAAGAGATTTCAAACTCCCCTTTCCCTTGTGAACTATATAGTTATCAAATAATACAAATACAAATTATCATTTGCAAAATGCACGTCCAATATCTGTTTAATATTTTATAATTTCATTTCTATTAAGCAAACAGATCAGGTGATAAATACACATATAGAAATATAAGCTATTCTCTTACTATATTTTCTATGAGAAACCAACAATTTCTGTTGTCTACGATTAAAATATTATTGGGAATATAGTAGCACGAAAATAAAATTTCAAACCATTTTTTTGTTTATAACCTTTCATTTATATTAGATATAATTTCAAAATAATTATAGAAATAAGTAGTATATAGGTATTAGAATTTATTTATAAGGAATTCATCGTTGCATCATAATAATTTTTATGAAGTGTAGAAAAAAAAATTTTTGTCGACTTACAACGATTAAATAATGCGATTAAAAATTGACGATTCTTTTGCCGAAAATCAAATATCCCTAAAATGCCCGTTCGACTCGTGTAAACACTCCAAATGTCCTTTGAATGTAGCAAACTTGACATGAAAAAAGCAAAAAAAAAAAAAACTCAGTTGGAATTTTTCATAAGACGCAAACCATAATTTGTTACAATACAGTGACATTTAAAGATTTACGGAGTGTCTTTTTAATCATTAGTTTTTAACGCGAGTAATATTTTAACTGTGACGAAATGTATTACTATAATATAACGGTCGTGGTTGTATGGGGCACTGATTTAGAGTAGGTACTCGAATAAAACATAACCATCATATCACTATATTTTCATTTTTTTTTTCCTAAATAAAATTGAATTATTTTGGTATGCGCTTGACCGCTGACAATTCATTTAGGTACTGTTATTTTATTTTTTACCGAAATTTAACAATAGATCTGAGCGTACAATCCTATTTACAATAAAACAACTACACAATGATATTTTTTTAGAGGATTTAACTAATCTAATAACAATAAAAAGTTGTAAAATCAATTAAATACTGTGTTCATTTATAATTATAATGTTATTACTACTTACAAAGTAAATTTTATAGTTCAATATGAATGTTATTTATTTTAATCAAAACAAGGAATGGTTTCTGCGCCCTACACGCAGGTGTATCAATATTGCCTACACGAAATGCCGTCTCAATAATATGCACTCACTCACTATCTTGAAACTAATGTTATATCGTTATTCTACTTAGTAGAATCTTCTACAATGCGATATAACCGATATAATAATTGTCTATTAGTTGCAAAAACCTAATTCTCATCAACAACAATTTATTCGTATGATTCACGATAACAATAATAATGGAAATTCTATAAATCTTCATTCATTATTATTTTTAACAGTTTACATTTCTTTAAATGAAGTAATTCAGTATTTCATAAATGTATTTACATTCTACACATCATTCATAAATTATAAAATATTCGTTTTTTTCTTATAACGACAACACATGGTCGATACCCATGAAACTAATTGAAATATGGAGACTGCTGATATATATACGTACATATAACGGTCCCACTTTAGCGTAGCCAACCTGAACTAAAAGTTTATAATGCCAATAAATAAAATAGCTCTGGGCCAATTTAAATTATAACCCTAATTAAATTTAAAACAATAGACTTTGGTTGTAATGGATTACGCTTTTAGTCCAACAAATATCTAACTTCCACCTGCTGTAAGATAAAACTAATAAATATTAAGATCTCGCGAGTAATTCGTTCGGAATAGTTCTAGATTTTATTTTAACAATAATTGATTTTGTTTAATTTTGTAGGTATGTCAATTGTAAAGTTATATAAGTAATCATTACCAATGGTCAAAGAAAAAGTTTGTGTAAATCTATAAAACCACTACGTAAGTTGGAAGGTATATGTATTTTTTTCGACGCCCTGAGATCTTAAATATTAATAACTCGAATCCGTGGTGGGTACTGCAAAAGAACATATTTTGGAAAAATAGCATCGTGACAAGAGACTTAAATATTGAAGAACGTGGTAAAAGCATTTGACAATTTATGTTGATGAAAATGATTATGCTTTTGTATACATACTAAAGGCACTGTATTTTAAGGTAAAACTAAATTGCGTGTTCCATAAAGTGTATATTTTGAAAGTATGGAAAAATAAGGACATAAAGTAGATAGTAACAAAGAAGTTTTAAAAGTAAAATGTTTTATTTATTTAAACTAAATATTCAAATATTTATACTATACGCATTTGGCATATAAATTCACAGTAAATAACTTTTTTTGTTTATTTTGCCAAATTTTTAGTTTACATAATATTTCAAATAAGATAATACATATAATATGTTTTTGGAAACTTAAATTTGATCATTATTATTTTAAATATGAAATAAAATAACAATTAATGCACAATAAATGAGAAATAAAAATAATTAGGTACTTCGATATTAATAAATAATACTAGTGGATTATGTTTTACGGCTTTTTTGAAACGTTTATAATATTAAATGTAAATTTTAGATCAGTGATAAAGGTTGACAAGTATAATATAAATTGGTAATTAGACGGTAGTTTAATTAAATTTATCTAGAGTCGTTGCGTGTTTAACACATAATATACAATTTCAAATTCCAACTGTAAACAATTTACAGTTACCAAACTTCGATAATATATTGAAATGCGATATAGTAAATAGTCTTTAGTAATTAATAGTGAATTAATTGACTTTGATTGTTATTTATTTTCTACAAAAATATAAGTTTTTTGTTATTAAACGATGATGTTCTTTAATTAAAATAATAAACTCGGTAAAAATGTACTTAGATACGTTAACGTCAACATAAAAACTATAGATATTATTTTTTTTTTCACAAAAGCTCTCTGTGATTCATCGAACTCATTTTGCTTTTAGTGATTTAACGAGTTTAACTTTATCATGTCCATTTGATGTACAACATAAAATATGTATGGGACCTATATATTATAACCACATAATAAAAGGTAATCCGTTTAAGTTCCTACACCACTCATTGTTTTAAAAAAGTTTTGAAAATATATATACCTATATCATATATATTATATTAATAATAATTAAAACAAATATTATATGTTTCACTATTTTATTTAAGATTTCACATTTTTTTATATAAAAAGATACATCTTAAATTTTATATTGCAAAATGAATGTCTTAAACGAGTCCCTTTGTATTATATTATGCATATTTGAATTGAAATCAAAACACAGTTCGGCGCAGTATTGTGATTTAACTAGAAATCGGAATGCATAATATATGATTTATATTATTATAATATGTACATAGATAATAAGTTCACTCATCTTGCTTGGAATTAACAAATAACGTATGCCTAAAGACTACATTAGAAGGGTTACTAATACATTTACTGTAAGCAGTGTAAGCATATAAATTGACAGTGCATACACAATGTATGAGAAATAACTATTTCCTTTCAAATAAAATGAAAACCAGTAAACTCACAAATATAAAAATAAACCTATGCTAAATATATTATAGGTATACCTTGTTTGATAATTCAATATTATTATAATATTATATTATGTACAATAAAGTTAAAATAAATTTGACAAAACACACATTTATATACAATGCGAAATGTTTATTTTAATTGTAACTGCATATTAAACTTAATTCAATCGTTAAAATATTATATAGGAATCGGTTTAAAACTTAATACATGATAATAATGTATTTTTTATGGTTATCATGATATGAGACATTTTATTATTGACCACAGAGGAAGTTAAAATATTATAAATCATATTGGTGTCTTAGAAAGTAAAACAGTAAACAAGATTTAATTAAATTTAATTGAAAAGATTAATCATTTCACCGTGGTATAATATAATAAATAATAGTAAAATAGTTTTTTGTTTTTTCACAGTTAAAATGAAGTAACTTGTTTTGTACTCAACCGAAACTCACGGTTTCCCGTAAAACTTTCGTGACAAAACTTTTCTCTCTATCTCGTTAAACGTTTGTCAAAACTTTTGAGGAAGCGAATTCAAAAGTCCCGGACGTAATTATCACTTTGGGGTTTTTACTTTTATAAAATTATTTCAAATCTCAGAATTTGTTACGTGTGAAGAATCCGCGGAATTACGTGTTTAAATGCACTTTATTTTAAACGTTTTTAGTTAATATTTTTCTAATATTTCAAAAAATTATACTTATACTATTTCAAGTTTGTAATTATTTTAAAAAATTCGTTTAATAGTTGATTGATCTGCATTTTTATCTCAGTACAATAAGTTTAAATCTTTCATAATCGCCACATTTTATAGAAAAATTTTATTTAGCACCGTACGATTCAACAGTATATGACTCATTTATTAGTAAAAAAAAAACATTTAAGTTCAAAACATATTTTTAAATATATTAATGAATTAGAAATAGTTCAACATATAGGTACTACGAAACAGGATGTTGATAAGACAATCACATTATTCAAAAAACTAAGTTCCTATAATTTACTATTAATTTCTTAATAAATAATATTTTCTTTTTATTAGAGTTTTTCGATTATGTAGTTTAGTTAGTTTATAGTTGATCGTGTGGGTCTTAATCATGTTTATCAAATAATTAAAAATATATTCATAGTAGTAATTACTGATAATTACAAGTGCAAGCGAAGAGAAATAAATATAAACTTTATGCAAATACCCTGAATATTTGGTTAACATATTTACTTAATGTACACCACGCAAAATATGGTATTTACGTTGATCTAATAATAATTACTCGCTAACTTGTCCACATTTTTATCAGAGAATATAACATTTTAATTCACGTTTGATAATATACCGTATGAAAAAATAAATATAAGTCTAATTTATGCTGCAGGGTTATGTTACAGAGTAAAAATCATTTAAGAGTGATATTATTAAAAACGGCTAGGTAGAGGAATAGTGTTTATAACGACTTCACGGTATTATTATATCAATCACAACAAAGATAATAATTATTCATATGACAGTATTAAAATAATTAACTTTATACTCTATAATATTACTAATTGATAATTCGCTGAATTTTGCAAATATTTTGGTAATGTAGGTTAGTGATAAGCGATACTGTATTTATTGCCGTACCTAAAATGGTATTAAATATAAAGTCAATCTTAAAACGATACTGTTGTTGCAACATGGCCTAAGATTGCATCCTGTTCTTTCATACAAAATAGTTTTTTTTTTTTTTGACAATGAGAGATTACGGTTTTATTACCAAGCACCCGTTTATATGCATTAGCCAGAGTGTTGTTTTTTTCACAATAAACACGTTCGATATCATCATCTCTGTAATGTGTACACTTAATAATATATAGTGCAGCGTAACTACGTATTTGATTCGCAAGTTTGATACGATTGAATCAATAGCATATAGATGTATTTTTAGATTAAAAAAAAAACCGATTTTTTTAGTTTAATCAAACTTTAATATTTTAGAAAATCGTATTTGATATTCGGTCATACATAACCAAAACTACCATTAGAAGTTTGTAATAGGTAAAACTACAAATTAAAAAAAAAAGTTGTAGTGTTTACTAACATTTTAACATTTGCAATATCTTTAAATTTCACAAGTAGGTATTTAAAAACGTTGTTTCAAAATTGAATGTAATGTAAATCAAATACAACGACCGATGAAGGACTATGATTTTAGTGTAAAACGATAGTCATGTGCTAGTAATCAGTTACAATAATATACTAGAAAGGATTAGAGACAAAAAATTAGGGGGAGAGGGGTAGTGATCAATAAAATGTATGATTGAGGTTTTATGAAATGGGTGATTTTTTCTTCGGTACAGATGAACCGTTAAAATATAGCATAACGTATATTAAATGTGTAAAAAATTTTCTATGAAATGCACTTTTCTTAGTATAACCTTACATGAAACATTAAACTCAGTTAAATATTATAACATAACAATGTAAGTATCATGAATAAAAATTACCATCACTGTGAAAATGCCCGTTTTGCGTTAATTACGTATTTCTTTTGAGTTATGATGTTAATGTAGTTAATAACACGGAGGGGGCATTTCTCGCCACGTCATCTTCCATACTTCCTTATCCATCGTAGATACCCTCACAAAATAATCAACTCATTAGTAGCAAGTCGTTAGTAATAATCAAAAAGAGTAGAATACAAAAAAGCGCTCTTTTAGTCTTGAAAAAAAATATCGATCGGCATAAAAGTTCAGTGACACACGTATTTCTACTGTGACTGGGAGCTTAAAGGACCTTCGAAGTTGATGAGTTTAAAAATTGGAGTGTCTATCAGCTCTACGTTGCAATTATATAACCCCAAACTCCGCATTAGGAATTGAATTTAAAGTAAAGTGTAAGTATGCCTACAGCAGCATAACAGAAAATAGAAATAATTATGGTAGATATCTTCTATTCCACTAAACTACAGTGTTGCGACTATTTTTTAAGTTTAACTATCGTATTTGCAGTCAATTATAAGAATTTAAAGTTTCTTATGAGCGGATTAAAGGGTATACAAGGATAGTATCCCACAAAATATTTACCTATCACTCAGTTTTTCTAAAAATTAAATACTTACGCTCAACTACTAAACTACTTGTCCGAAATTTGATTTTTATATAGATTAAAATACTTTGAATAATATTATACATATGAAACTAAAAATGTAAGTTGTCGTTTAAAGAATAAAAAAATATTTTACAAATATATTGTAACAGCTCAAAAACATAGTTTAATATAAATATTTTCAAAAAAGTTAGTTTTTCTGAAACAATGAGTGTTTTACATTAAATAAACCACCCAATATACTTTTAAAATTGATAACAAACTAAAAGTGCACTATTTTACACATGATCAACTTAACATAATTTTACTAACAAAATTACGTATTTTTATTCTTGTGGACGTTTAACATTTAATTTTATCGACTTTGATGTAAATATCAATCTATTTTTTTTTTTTTTTTTGGTTTTATGGAGTGTTTTTATTTTAAATTATAAATAATTTATAATAGCCGTATGTAATTAAGTAACTCATAAGAACATTGTATTACTCATAACGTACACGTATATTTTTTGAAGAAGCCCATTTCCAATATTTTATTTTAGAAACATAATATTTATCCCACTTTAAAATGCATCTCAATATTCTAAACAGTATTGTACATAATCAACAACAGTTGATGGTCTAGCGTTGAAAGGTAAGTGTGACAATTCAACTGTCATGTAGTCAAACAGGAATGTTCATATTTAAAAACAAATTGAATTTTTCTACGGCGTAGGAAGCGAGTTAAGTGAATGAATATAATACGATTAGCGATAGTGTGCGGAAATAGTGTATCTATTTCCCGGGGATATTTAGAAAAAAAACGCAATTTTTAAAATTTGAAATATAATTTTATTTAACCTGATGTTGGCATGACAACGTTACAATATATAATGTAGTATTAATTCAACAAGAAATGTACGCAAAAGAAGTCGTTAAATTTTTATTTTTATTTATTCCTTTAAAAACTGATTCGTTTTCTTCAGAACTTTCAAATCCCTTAGTCGTGAAAATATTTTTTTCTGGGTGGGGGAGGGGGTGAATAGCGTTAGAGTTACTTCCGTTTAAGCTGCATCGTCTATTCTACAAATCATACATACAATATAGCAAAAAATGATGGGTACAATATATTTAAAAAGGTCAGGTGGTATACAGGATAAGCCCACTGCCACAATCTACAGATGTCAGTTTGACAAAGAGCATTGCATACCGAGTACCGACCCGAGTCCGTCACCTTCAAAGTCTCGTACTAACGTCTTAATATCTTGAGTTAGCCATAGTACACCACCCTTGAATCTCGCACAGAATCTACCGTGATGTTCATCCCCCCAATCGTACAATAAAGGAGAGTTGAAGAAACTTGTTTGGTGGCACTTCTAACAGCGTTCTGATAGCGATAGGATCCGGCTTAGTATTATCTGATTTTCCGTGACATATCTCACACACTCTTCATCCTTCTTGACGGACAAAACATCCTCCGACTTGTAAATCACTCTGTAGGATTCTTCTGACTCTCGCAAAGATAATCATCTTGGTCATAATATCAGTGAAAAGGTCAAAAAAATCAATTCACAGAGCAGTTCCGGCATATTACCGTGATCAGAGCGTACAAGTACATTAACCCCGATTGCGTAACATCTCGGGTATTGGTCGTATACTGTAAACGAAATTATGACTTGAAATAATTTTCCCGTCATATTATCATGTTTTTATAAGTATGACGGTACATAACGATGACGATGATGACGATAATGATGATAAGAATGACAATATATTGGAAAGATTCACCACCGCAGAAAAACACCACACTAATATTTATAAAATCATTTATCGAATACGTCGTATGTAATATTATAATAATATATGATAAATACATAATGGGTTTTTATTACATCATCAAAAATACTATCATTATTATGATATCGGTATGATATTATCACCAAGGATAGAGGCGAACGCATTTCAAACTTGCATAATTCATTTTTATCGGCCACTAAAGCTGAATGGGTTTCTCAACTTACACGACGGGCGCGTCAATATTACTTACGCAAAAAGCTGTTTCAACGATACGCTTTCACGGCTCTTCAAAAAAAAAATAATAATAATAATAAAATAAACATATAATGTTATTATACTGCTTATGCTGCGATGTCAATGACAATAATAATATTCCACCACATGTGAATAGTTAGCGGGATAATCATTAATATCAATTTAGTTACGCAAGCTTACGCCATGATCGATACTGATGTCTGACAATGATGATGATAATAATAATAATAAATTATAATAATAATCGCATTTCAAATTCGTTGCATTGTCGTCGTCGAGCAAACGAGGGGAACGGATATGAAATAGATAACACGCACAGATCTTCCATTACATACAAACATTATTATCAATTGATATTAAATAGGTATATTCCTAAAGGATATTATTATATCATCTTTGTCTATACGTTGTGAATGGAATTTTAGCGATAATTTTATAATAAAAAAAAGCGGATAAGTGGGTACCTCTCTACTGTACATTAGGTGCCGTGTGGATCACGATTTTGTATTATGGGAGTGTTAAATTTGAATCCAATGATAGTTATCATTGTATACAAAAAACGATTCTGAACAAATATAATCTGAACTGATAAAATTTTCAAATATCTACGACTTATACTTTTTGAATAATAACAAATATTTAAAATCATTTGAAGATAAATCGTTATTGTTACGCTATTTCGTAAAAATTTAAAATTCAAACGCACTTAAAATTTTTCCTATAATGATGCTTCAAGTTTTTCTAAGCTACTTGAAGAAAAACTTAGTGCTGTATTTTTAATCCTTAGTTATAAACACAAACAATTTTATGATTTTTCAATTTCAAAATTACTAGCAAATTTTTGCGTTTTCAACAGATTTCGTAAAAATTTGAACTATAAATGCTTATAAAAAAAATTGTAACTAACAATTTTTAATTTTTTTTTAGATTCAATAAGAACAACTCATAAGGAACCTTGTATTAAATTTTCAAAATTTTTTGGTCATCCGATCAGAATTTTTAAAACGTACTTGTCATAATTTAAGAAATTAATCTGCATTTAAAATTGTATATTACTCATTAGTTCATTCTCATTTGGATTATATAGTTCTTACTTGCCATCCATGTTTGGTAAACAAACTCTTAATATGAAAAAAAAAAATCCAAAACAGATTTATAAGATGTTTTTAATATTATACGTAGGTATAAAATTCTTCATTCTTCCTATAACAATACAATCATTTTTTTTTTAACATACTAGAACAAGAATTTATACAAATTAAATAAAACATTTTGTATAAAATACTGCTAATACTATTATATTATGGAATACATTTTAAAAATCCTTTAATAAACGTATATGTACTGTTTTCTTTGTTATACGTTATTCATCGTACTTATTATAATTATTATTATTTTATTTACATAACACGTTATGTGTACAATAAGAGTTATTTGTATATTATTTTAAATGTATACCTATTTAAAAATGAATAATCTTCATTTTTCTGTAGCCTAATACAACGAGAAATCCAAGTACTTCTGTTGCTTACAAGAAAAATAAACCTTGAGAAAATGTTTTCTACTCCAAACCATTATTTTTATTATTTTTTATGATGCATGTGTTATCAAACGAATTTCTAAAAAACATACCATCGTTTGTCGGAACACATGTAGTCAATAATGGTTTTATAGCAACTTTTAAAATGTATAGGAATATGTAACGTTTATTTTGTAGCATGTAACCAACTGTTTACAACACAAAACAGTAGGTACTTAGAACTTTTTTTTTCCCAAATGAACAACAGGTTCAAGTTTGGATCACCAGCGAATCCTGCAGATCAATAATTACTTGAAAATTCCGTATCACTATAAATATTTAATGAATCTAGTAAAAATATTGACGTTCAATATTCATTATCTATAAATATTGATACCAATGTAAATTTCAGTACGTTTACGCTTTAATACTGTAATGCTGAAATACCACGCGAATAAATTGATCTGAATACTTGCTGTGCGTTTATTTTACGACGATATTATTTTTTATTTATTTAAGGTCGGTGAAAAAAATTGACATCTCTCACGAATTGCATTTATGGCCTCGTAGCGTTTTTAGATTTACTTTTATGTGAAACTACCACGAGCAAAGTGACTATTATTTTATTGGGTATTCGATTTTTTTATACAAGTATATATTATATATATAGTTTTACTTGGTGGAATGTATTTTTTTGAGGTATTGACATACCTTATAATCGAAAATGGGTTAAACGCAATTACAAAAATAATTATATGACTATCGACTGATTATTTTTTACCAACCAGGAAATATAATTTCCCGGTAACGTATAATTAAAATTCCCTTGAAAATCCGTCGTTTAACCGCAACCATATAACTGATAAACTGATTGACTAATCATATCCAAAAAAAAGATCAGTAGATGGTTCACATTTATTTTTTTCAATAATTACTTACAATGAATTTAGCTGTTAATAATTAATGTACGTATTATAAAGTAGCGTTTACTAAGCATATAATATTTTATTTTTTCGAGTTACACTAATCAGAACAAGTTTTACTCAGAAATAAGTTGTAAAGCAATGCAAAAGAATAAAATATTGGGATTAAGAAACGAATTAATACGGAAATAAATACAGATTGCTAACACACGAGATTAACACGAGTGACTCAATATAAATATAATGTGTTCCGTTAAATTGAAGATAAAATACATTTACAAATTAAAATTAACACGTTTGACTATACGGTTCCTATTTTGTTTTATTAATAAATCATATATCAAAAAAACGTGTCCGTTATTGATGATCAGTTTAAAACATATAAATATTATCCAATATAACACCATAATAACACCATAGATGTAAAGTCGATTTTAATTTTTCAAAATTTATTTTATAATCAATAAAAAAAAACGTCACAAACATTATGTACTTTCAGTGTAGATTTGATAGGTTGATATTTGTCAAATGTTAAAATACTGTGACATTTGTTACTTACTCACAATAGTCTACATATGTTAATACAGTCTACAGACTGTATGTGCTAGTCTACAGACTTTGTGCTACAGCCCATATTTACATTTTGATTAAAAGAGTTCTGCTCACCTGTGATTTTTCAATAATAAAAAAAAAAAACTTTTTTGAAAAAGAAAAATTCTGAGATCACTGTGGTTACAGTGAACATATAGCTGGCCAATTATAGGTTCACTGCACGTGAGCAGCTGCAACATTATTTCAATCGCGAAATGCACAATAATTATGAAAAATTTTCAAAAATAAATATTATTTTACATATTTCGTCACAAATAATTAATCGGTTTTAATCGTATATGTGTTCGGCAAAAAGTACAGATTATATCGCGTGCATTGGATTGTTGTTGATTATTGTAAGTTTAAAAATATTCTCTTCAATATATCTATCTTCACTGTACATTCTACAGTATTACATAATGATTGTGTTGTTAAGTTAAATTTCAAAGATAAAATACAAAATTGAATTTTGATAATCACTTTTTATTAACCCTAAAACTAACATTTGTGTAGACGTATAATCTATAAGTACCTATCCATTTTTTGGAATCACATAAAATATTCTAAATTATTTTTTGAATTATTTGAATTTGTATAATTATACAATCAATAAAAAGATATGTTGTATTAGCTTGTAACTTTATAATATAACTTAATGTTATATGTTGTAAACCTTATTTCACTGAAACATGTACATTGGGCGCCGTTTTCTGTATAATAATATTGTTAGTGTATGCAAGTTTAATTAAAGTCATTTATTTATTAATTAATTCAATTTATTTTAGCTATACAACCATTAGTTTGTCTATAATATAGTCTAATTCCTAATTATTGTGATTCCTAGTCTCAGCACTTAAATATTAACTAGTTGGATGCCTACCAATTTCACTGATCTTTCCACAAATGCTTTGAATATCATATAGGTTGCACTCAGCAGCTTTACTAACGCATTCTGAGTAACATATACGATACTCGATGCGAAGTTGGCAAGTTTAAGTAAAATTTGAAAAGCAATAATGATCAGGTTTGACGTGAATCATATACGATATACAAGATAGTAAACTTATAAGCTTATAAGCTTACATATAAAATATCCAATTAATTTTAAAAATCTCCATTTAAAAACTAATTATTTTAACCGTAACGATTCAAATAAAAATAAATTCAGATATTTAACTGAAAAATAATATGAGATATAACTTTATAAGTTACAAAAGAATATGTATAGAGGTATCTATTCATGTTTTTCGGAAAACCTGAACGATTCTTTATCTAAAAATAAGTAAATAGAATATATCTGATACACAATTTTTCATAAAAAAAAAAATTGATTTACCTTAATGTGTCCATTTATCTGTGATATAAAAATGCATTCAAATAATAAAACTCAGATTTCTATAAATAATACAGAAGTTGGTTTTATAACCTTTAGATACATAATAATATAATATAATAGGTACGTACCTAAATTTTAATATAATTTTTAAATATGCGATTTCATTCAATCAACTGTATTGGTTTTTATTTCGATTTAAACAGCACACAGTGATTAAACGTTTAGCGAATATGATTTATTATTTAATCGTGATATTACTGTTTCTGTTTTATTAAAGCGTATTTAAATTATAAAAATACACAAGTCGAATACATTTGTTACAAACAATTCCATCTTTTTGGTTTTTACATGAAGTATTTATGTATTAAATATCAGAAACGTAACACTTGTCAAATCTGTATCTTAGTAAATTATTGATATTAAAATTAATTAAAACGTATAGATTTCAAAGTAAACGATAGATGACAGCGTAATTTTATAATAGTTATAATACAATCATTTAAATAATAATTGTGATAAATTTAAATTCATAGGAAATCAATGACAAAAATTACAATCGTCATCAATACCCAGCAATATAATTTTCAATACCAAAAAGAGAATTTAAAAATATGGTATATGGGCAACATGAAACTTTAATTATATATAATTATTGTTGAGAAGGGAAGATGACAATATTTATGATAATAAATACGACAATTATTAAGCAATATCTAAAATTAGGGCATATATCAATTCCACCGAAATTATCTTTTTAAATACAATTACGCAAATTTTCAGTGGAATCAATAAATGGCGAAATCGGCATATATAACAAATGTCCAGTGGAATCAATATAGACGGCAGAATTGATATTAAAATGAAAGAATCGATAGAATTCCCAAAAACCTTGTAATAACATTATGTACGATTACTTACCTACATAGAACAATGAGTTAGTACATTGAAAATTTAAGAGAAACATATCTATATACATAAATTCATATTGTTAGATACTTAGTGGTGCATATTAATGCACGTTCTGAGATCATACACAT